>JAVIWB010004050.1:0-52806 GCA_031893035.1 Dermolepida albohirtum | reverse complement strand
TCTTTTGTGTTAATCACGTACAGATGGTCGAAGCTGCAATAAAAACCGTAGTCAGGTACCCCGAGAATGTACTGGAAGTTGGTACATTCTTTCCACTGACTCATGCTCGATATCAATTCAGTTATGTTGATTTCTAAATGCAATTCGCGATTCAAATACCAATCCCGATTTTCTTCCTTTTACACAGAATACACGTCTACTATTCTGTGTAGATAATTTGCTTAATATAAGGTTTTCCAATAAGAATGATATGATTTATTTAAAAAAAAACACACTTATTGTTAAGAAAATTCAAAAGTTTTTTATTTAATGTGAAGTACAATCGACACAATTAAGTTCTAAATAAAACGTCATTCAAATGGCCTCCACGACTTCTTCTGCAGGAACGAATTCGATGAACCCAATTTTCGAGCACTTTTTCCACTAAATCTAGTCGTATGTCATGAATGGCACGTTCAATATTGACTTGTAAAGCTTGTAGAGAGTCTGGTTTCTTTCGATAGACCAACGACTTCAAATAACCCCACAAGAAATAGTCTAATGGTGTTAAATCACAACTTCTTGGAGGCCATTCAATATCACAATTTCTTGAAATAATCGAATCTCTAAACTTTTCTCGCAATAATTCTATTGTTGCATTTGCTGTGTGGCACGTAGCCCCGTCTTGTTGGAACCAAATGTTGTCAAGATCAACTTTTTCCAATGTCGGCCGTAAAAAGTTGGTTATCATCAATCTATACCGCTCTCCATTGACAGTAACGGTGTTACCAGCTTCATTTTGAAAGAAGTACGGACCGATGATTCCACCATACCAAAAACCACACCAAACTGTCAATTTAGGTGAATGTAATGGTTTTTCATAAATAATTTGTGGATTTTCTTCGCACCAAAATCGACAGTTTTGTTTATTTACCACACCATCCAGATGAAAGTGAGCCTCATCACAGAAGATGATTTTCTTAAAAAAATCGTTATCGTTTTCAAGTTGTTCCAAGGCAAAATCAGCAAATTCACGACGTTTACGGTGGTCCAATGGCTTCAGTTCTTGAGTGAAAACAATTTTATAGGGATGCAAACCCAAATCCTTTCTCAAAATCCGCCATGTTGTGGTTTGAGACAGTCGCAATTGTTGAAAACGTCTTGGAATCGACAAAGTACGGTCTTCAGTAACACTTGCCTGAACGGCAGCAATATTTGCATTACTTCGAGCGGTTCTTTGTCTTATTAGCACTTGAAAATTATGTAAAGAAAATGTAACCTCAAAATTTTTAACAATTCGACGAATAGCGAGCACACTAGGACGATTATTACGACCATAAAATGGCAAGAGCGCACGAAAAGTTGCAATTGGAGAACGATTATTTTGATAATAAAACTGAATAATTTGTAAACGTTGTTCTTGCGTATATCTCTCCATGATGAAATTGTAAACACTACTGAATACAATGAAAAACAAATGACAGATCATGACATATTACAAATGGCCGAAATGTCACTTCAAAATCATATCATCCCTATTGGAAAACCTTATACTTATATTAAAATGGAGATCACAATTTTAATGTATGACAATATTTTTTAGCGCGCCACTTTCTAGCGTGCCTATTCTTTCGTGTCTTTAGTTGATTCAAACATGACCAGTACACCTAACCCCTCAGCCTAGGGGTTCTTTTAAAAGCACCCGCGTGTAAGACACAGAGACTTCTTCTCAGACCATGACAAAGTACACACGCATTCCTTTGACGTGATCGTGAAATTGTTTTCTCGCGCTTGTTGTGTCCACGTGGTTATTTTGCGACCGCAATATATACCTAACGTCCAGGTCCAGGATATGTATACACACAAACCGCAAGTATTTTACGTATCGTCCGATACACATTTTAATCTAACCCTTTTTATATTTTATTAAACAGCCGCATATCTCTTGATTTACTTTTATTACAGCTTTGCCATTACTCTTGTCATATTTTATTTGTTGCTCTCGCCCTCATTAATTATGTTTATTTAATATAATCAAGTTTTAAGATTTAATTTAACTTGGTGAATAAAATTTTAAAAGCAATCCTGTCGTTTTATTTCCACTAATAATCTTTCTTTCAGCTTAGCACACGTCCTAGATTTTTGATGCTCATTGTACACAATTGCTAATTATTAACTCACACTACATTACTTTCTTTTTTATTGTGCATTTATTACAGCGCTAAGCTAGCCGAAGACGCGCTCGTAATAAATTAATCTAATCATCACTCACGTGCAAATCAATATTCTCTATTATTATTATTTATTAAAACAAAGGAGGTAATAAATTGTCTCATTCACATAACTAACAACACCATTCACTCATTTCGCAAGGAGGAGGTAATAACAAACATATTCGAATGCGACTATTTCAGCAACATTTAAAATAATGAATAATCATTGCCTCCTTCTCTCGTCCAACACAAAAATGTATTGAACGAGAACGCGTCTATCTCGCATGTCGATAACAAAGTTTCCAGAGCATATATAGACTGACGCTTGCACCACGGCGATTTACCGAATAAAAGAATGTTAAAAAGAATCATTCAAATGTTAATAACACCCTTCTACTACATATGTTTCAGGGAATCACTCATCTTCAGGCAGACTTGTGTTATTAACGAACGATTCCTTCGTAGAGTTTATCATATTTCGATACAGAAAAATAATGAATAAAACATTTGAAGTATTTTAAAAAGAATAAAAACGATTTTGTGCGTCGTTTCATCACTATGGATGAGACTTGGGTCTACCACTTTCATCCTAGATCAAAACAAGGGGCTAAATAGTGATGTGAACCCTGTACTTCGGCTCCGAAGCGAGTCAGGGTCCAGAAATCGGCCAATGAGGTATTAGCACCAGTTTTTTGGAATACCAAAAGGATTTCGTTCGAGGATTACCTCCAGACTGATAAAACAATAAACTCAGATTATTATTGTGACCTTTTGGACCAGCTGCATGTAAAAATCCGTGAGAAAAGACTTAGTTTATAGAAGAAAAAATCTTTTTTCATCAAGACAACAGAGTGAGTTGTCTTGAAAAATGATTTTTTCTTCTATAAACTAAGTCTTCTCAAAAAAAAAACATGGCAAAAATCAGTGAATTATAGTACGAATTGTTGAAATATCGACCCAATTCGCTAAATTTTTCTTCTAACTGTTCCCACATCTCAAAAAATGCATGCGTGGAAAACGATTTTCATCGAACGAATAGGTAATAGTAGCCGTGGAAGTGTATTTCGACAGTCTTCCGGATTCTAACTTCAGGGATGGAATCCATAAATTAGATCACTGGAATATGTGTACTAAAGTTCATAGAGGTTTAATAATAAAATGTATTTAAAACCATAAAATCGTGTTTTTCTTATCGAACGACAAAACATATTGAACAACTTGTTAACTATGTTCCAACTCGGAAACTCCGAAGAATCTATAACATAATTAGAATTTTATAAGGTGCTAACAAGCAAAAACTGATGTTATTACAAAGCACTTCCAGTATCTAGAAAGCAAATAATCATTTATGGCAGTATATGATACCCTATTGAAGTTAAAATTCCGATATAATATAATAATAAAAACATAAGCATAAAAAATATACTAACGTCATATGATTTAACTTTTGTAGATCGAATCGCGTCAGACTGTATAACTTAATAAGTTTACATTTGGGGTTAATCGTTTTCAGAGGTTACGAACAACTTTAAATAAGATTATGCAAATTCATCAACATTAAGGTGTTTAAATGAGAAGTAAATTTTCACGTGAGTGCCATAACCGCACTGAATAATTTAGGAGCCGAATTAAGAGCACGGTGCGTACTGAGTGTTTATCTCCACACGCAGCTTTGATAAATAATAGATTAACGCTGTAAATCATCGTGCTGTGGTGTAGCCATTTCATGATTTTCAAAATATTCTGTGCTATATTCTGTATGTATTTGCGACTACGCAGAATTTAATTACAGTAACTAAAACGTATGTGCATATATGTGTATAATCTACAATAAATATATATACAATAAATGTTTAAAACTACATTTCTAGGAAACTTTAATATCTAAGTCATATGGAATATAAAGAAGCTTATTCATAGAAAAGATTATTGTTTCTTAATGCGCAATTACTCACAAAATAGAGCGTGCAGTAATAAGCAGTGGCGGCTCGTGAGTATTTGACATGGTGAGGCAGATAGAATAATAAATATTCAAAATTGTTTACAATTGATTAATAAACTCTATATACCTACTACATATAAAAACAGTTTATATATATTTATATATATATATAGGGCTTCCAGTACAAACAGGGCTGCCAGACGTGAACTGAGCCCTATATCGCGCCCCATTCGATTTTTAAGGGAAAACGAAGTTTCAAAGCAAACCCTTGTGAAACGAAAATAAATATTCTAAAAAATCAAACAAATTCTAAAAACATTAATCGAAAATAAGAACTCAATCTTCTAGGATTTAAAAATAAAAAATAACTACATTCCTATTATAATATAAAATTTAATAATATAACAAATATATACATATATATGTATATATATAAATCAACAACAATCCAATAACAAAATTTCAAAATTACATGCAAAATGAAAATATTTTAAAGTACAGAGAATTTCCTTTATTGGCATTGCACGTAGAATTACATTTAATAGATTTTACTTCTTGTATAGCAAAGGTATCCTCCGGTTTTTTGTGTTAGCAAAATAATCAATTACATCATTATAAAATCGTTCATCCCTCGTCATCGTTTTAACCAATTCCTTTTCGATTGCAATTAGTGCACAGTTACTAAGTCTTTGTTGTCCAATTGTATTTCTAACATACGATTTTATACGTTTCAATGTGGAAAAACTTCGCTCAACGGACGCGGAAGTTACCGATATGGTAACTACTATACTTAGCAATTTAAAAAGTTCTGACATACAGATGGCTAACTTTTGTTCGTGCATAAATCTTAACATTTCACATGGTGTTTTAGAATTACCAAGGAGTTGCATGTCACTATAAATAACAGCTAATTCATTTTTTAATTGAATTTGATCAAAAAATTTATATTGTTCAAACAAATTATTTAAGAGCCTCTGAGGAAATGCCTTCGAATATTCTTCAAATTTACTTTCTGTTAATAAATCAGAAAAAGCAAGTTTTTCTAAATCAATAAATCTAATTTCAATTTGACTAATAAACGTATCTAGAATTTCGAAAAATAATTTTCTATAATTTTGTTTAGTATCTGGACGTCATCAATTCTACGCCTTTTGTGTGCAACAGATTCGTCTGACATCGAATTTTCGTATACAGTACTGAAATATGTATCACACTCCCGAAATTCTCTAAACTTATCAAGCAAAAAACGTAATTATTATTATTATTATTGAAATTTCTGTTAGACTTACCGTGTATTGTAAGAGATTTTGATAAACCAGGGTTTGGTCTTGGAAGGTTTTTGACATATAATTGATCTTCTACCGATAGTACAACGAACGTATTTCTTATTAAAAAATCTACAATGTCTTGTGTATTTCTTACATTTTCTAAATCCATATTCACAATTTTTAAATCACTGAAAATATCACTAAACAAATATTAAAATATTTAACCTAACTTTGTTATTCCCCCAACTGCTGTAATTTGCGATTCGGGCCGAGAATGTCAGCCTCGAGTATATTCGGTAGTTCGGCGATTGTGATTCGATGAGAGGCTCAGTTCAAATTGGCTTCAGGCTAAATAATACATACATACATTGATATCTAAACATATATACTTGAAACAATAAAAATACTCCTGTTAAAACTTAAAACATATTATTTGCGTGGAGGAAATATTGAGAAACTGTACAAGAAGAATGTAAACCTTTAGACATCTTTATATCATTAAATAAATACTTAATTTATCCTATTAATAATGCTTTCTATATTATTAAAAAATTCAAAAATCTCACAATAAAGTTAGAAAAATCTATTAACTTTTTGAATATTTTTTCTTCTTTGTTATCTTAAATATGTAGCTAATACTTTACTGTAATTTCCATAGAAATTGAGAATTTTTTTGACTGCTGTAGTGCGTTATAAATTTTCAATGAGAGGCAATGAGTGGCCGGGCCTCAAATATTCGTGTTTAGTAGGGATATACATAGATCAAGCATGAAGTTGGTCGGGGCAAGTATACGCGCTCGTACATTCGCACGGAATTAAAATGAAATGATAAATTTGTACTTTGCTTGTAATGCCGGTTTATTTAAAACTATTTTCTTATTGTTTATAAGATAAATTCTGAATAAAAGATGATAATTAATTTATAAAGAATTTTAAAAGTATACATATTATTCTTGTTATAATTCCAAGATTTAGATGGTGAGGCACTGCCTCACCTGCCTCACCTGACCAGCCGCCACTGGTAATAAAAAAATAGTGGGGTGTATATTATTTTCAAGAAATTTTTATTTAATACAAAAAACAAATAATATTCCAATGTATACAGAGATTAATGTTAATAATTTCAACAAAATTAAATGAAATACAATAATGCCAACGCTAGCTATTATAATAAAAAAAAGTAAGGTAAATATACTTTTATTTAATAAAACTTAATTATATGACAATACTTGTCCTAGAATCCGGTGCTCCGCCTGTGGCACTACACCGGATAGGTAAATACCTATACTGCATACTACCTCAGAATTGAGCAAACAGGTACTTTCCCCAGCATATAAATATACTCATACACACCTCAGATAGGAGAATATCCTTTGCATTGCATTGACGAAAGTTTATAATTACGTTATGTTGTGAAGGAAAATTGTTAAGGCAAATAGGTCATTTAGTAGGCAGGACCCGTTCCACAATGCAAAAAGTAATATTAATCACTGAAGATTGATATATAACCACATTAATTTTCGTGTTCGGTATACGTATTTCGACAACTAAGTTTTCATCATCAGCAGATATTTAAACAGTGTCGCACCTAGAAAACTATGGCAAAATACCCGTACGAAACAAATTCCACACACGATCTGTACCGTTGAAAGCCAAAACACGCGCTGTATATTCGTTTTACATAATTTTTAAAAGATTGTATTAAATTAAGATAAAAGACAAAAGAAGAAAAGGGAAAGAAAAATACCTACCTAATGTGTTTATTGCACTCTCCCTTGTCTGTCGCTTAAAAGATCAAAGAGAGATGAGTTATGGTTGGGGCCCAGGTCAGTGTTCAACCCATGGCCTTTATTCTTCAAAATGTACATGCTTTCATACGTATCTAATTCGCGATAATTACACACGTTCTTTATCAAACGCGTTTACACTATGATTACCTTCCAACACATGTTTTGCTAAACCGGATTTTTCTGGCCGATTTAATTTTATGTGCGCAATATGTTCTTTATACCGCGTTTCTATCGATCGTTTTGTTTGGTCGATGTATTGTTTACTATAATTTAGACATTTAATTCCGTAACTTCCCGATTTTTTGTTGCCCCCGACTCTTACATTTCCTAAAAGGAATTTTAGGAGTTAGTGGACCGAAATGTAACTTGAAAACCGCGCTCTTTAAAAAGGCCATTTAAGTTTTTCGTCAAATGGTGAAAAGGTAAACATACAAACTGCTTGTCCCGATTGCTTTGAGGTGACAGACATGTGGTATCCCGGATTGTTTTTCTTATATTAGCCTTCCTAATTAATCCATTGATTATTACCGAATCAAAACCATTGTCTCTCGGGATATTCTTAATAAAGTTCGATTCTTTTTCGTATCTTACGTTTGCCAGTGGGAAATTAAGAAAACGCTTGATAAGAAAACTGAACGAAGTCATTTTTTGTTGCATGCTATGATTTGAGTCCGCCGTGACGAATCTATTGACATTGGTTTCTTTTCGGAAAATATCAATTTCTATTCTAATAACTAATTATCTAATAACTAAGGTATCCAAAAAAGGCAATTTGTCATTGTTTTCTTTTTTTTACTGTAAATTTAATCGTCCACCAAACCATCGAAGCCACCAAAAAGTAATAAACAAATATAAATATGAAGGAACATTACAAAATAAATAGGATCGTGGAAGAAAACGTATACTAAGTGCCCAGGATGAACGATTTATTATAAGAAAAGTTAAAGCTAATCCCATGCTAAGTGTCTAGATTACAAGAAGCTTGGGCAAGGTTACGGACGTGAATTAATCCTGGTATTCCACAACTTTATTTCAAAATTTCGGGAACCCTTGGGTACCACCTCGTATGTCTTCTTCAATTCTAACACGTTTTTTTCTATTTTTTTATAAATATTTTAAATTAATAGCAAAATATACAAATTCTAAAATGGAAAACAAAATCCTGATGTAATCCATGATTTCCTAGTTATGAAAATTCTCTATTATACAAAAACGTTTCTCGTCTATCTGCTTCCTTGGCCATTTGCTAAAAGTTTATTTGTAAACATTCACAACAGATAAATTCTGTATTCAACCGAGATACATAGTCTGTACGTACGTAAGCGATATTCTACGAAAATATAGTTCGGCGGTTCTGTTTTATGGCATTGGCGCAATGCAGTAGAATGCGACGTTTCTTGGTCGTTCTATGCAATTCTGTAGGTGAACATTACAGTTTAAAATCGTGTCTAGCATTTGAAATATCTCCCCCTGTGAAGATATTACGTTTATGTTCAGGAACCGTTAAATTTAATATCAGTAACCCGTAAATTTATGACGAACGCTTTTCCCAAACAACTATGAGTTATGAAAAATTATCAAACATTTAGTTCGAAACGTAAAGATGTTATGTAATTAGTTTTTAAAACAATTTTAAATAAAAAAGAGTAAATGTACACGTACTTTCACAATTTAAACATGCCGTGCCTTCAATAAAATTTTTATTCAGAGTGGGCTATGATTTTAAAGTTGGCAACATTAAAATATTAGTTATATTTTGTAAATAAAATTCTATAGTTAAAAAATATACTTTTCAACGTTGCCAACTTTATATCAAAATCATGGTCTACTATAACTAAAAATTTTATTAAAATTGCGGTACGTCTCATAAATTAAAAAACATTTCAAAACAAAACATACACGTTCACATAAAAGTACAACACATACACTGCCGGCCATAAATGAGAGATCACTATAGGTAAAATATAGGCGATTGTGCGGGCCAAACCACATTTACAAGAAGCCGCTGTCAACTGTCAAAGCTCGGAAGTTCCTCTTGGGAAACCCGTTACTTATTAAGCTATATTTAACGATCAAACCGTCCAAGTTATTACTTGCTCAAGCAATTGAATTGAATGAGTTTTCCTGGCAGTAACGTCAGTTCTAGTAATCACTAACATCGTGTCTTTATAACAGGTGGTAACAAAACTATCTGGTGATGATATAAACGACAGCCTAAATACATATTTCATGTATTTAAAATTCGACAAGAAAATAGGCTTCCAATCGAAAAGAATTACAACGGATATTCCAAGAAAACATTTGTAGTCTGCTCGATAAAGCTGCTGTTGACAATTGAAATTGTAAATGTTGGCTTGAAAAATTACGTGAGCGAAATATTTTATTTGAATATGAATGTGGCCATGGCCACGTGTTCAATTTTAATTAAGAAACATTTCAATTCCTTTTGGTCAAAATCCTCGAGCATTACAGCAAACACTTACTAGATCAATAAAGTATTAGCAACAATTAGGATCGCTTGGTAAAATTCAAAAGTTGTAAAGTGGGTTGCCCACGATTTAGCCAAAAAACGACGAAGATCAGAGAGCTGGCATTTACAATTTTGTCTTGTCATATGAAAACGTTTTGCCATTTTTAAAACAAATTATAATCGGAAATGAAAAATGGATACTCTACATAAATTTGAAGAGGCAACTCCAATGGTTAGACAAGAGGGGAAGAGAATGTTGTGCATATAGTGGAACTTTAAATAAATGTTTAAGTTTGATTTGTTACCAACCAAACAAACTATCGCAGATGATGTTTATTTTCAACAATGGCAGAGACTTCATCAAATTTTGAGATTAAATGAGCCAGTAATGGTAAAATGAAAATGTATAATTCTTCAGCAAGATAATGCGCAGCTAGGAGCAGCATTAGTCACAGCAGAAATATTAAGCCAGTAGGAATAGGAAGTCTTTTTATCACCCTGTACACTCTTCTGATATTACTTTTAACTGTCACTTGTTTCGTTCTTTACAAAATTTTCTTACTGTCTTTTATAACGAAATGTGCTTTGTAATAGCAAAATCAAAATGCTACCGGAACATTTGGCAGGAATAATCGAAAATAATGCGAATATTGACGAAATTTTGTTAATCTTTTGGTTTTAAATAGCCTTAAAATATCACAAAACAACATTATTTATCGCCTTCACATTCCCCAGTACCTTAACGCCAATTACAAATGTTAATAGCAGGCTATAAATTATTATTTTTGAGCCTGCACTCGTAAAACGGCTTAAGATCTCTGACTGTCTGCATTCACCTTAAACGATAAGAAAAACCACAACAAATCTCGGATGGCGGCTTCGGATTCCAACCGGATACTCCACCATAATAAACCAATAACTTAGCACTGAGTTATCGACAGGTTAACTATTACTGAACCTTAATTAACACCTA
The DNA here is from genome assembly GCA_031893035.1 of Dermolepida albohirtum. NCBI lineage: Eukaryota > Metazoa > Arthropoda > Insecta > Coleoptera > Scarabaeidae > Dermolepida > Dermolepida albohirtum. The sequence continues at coordinate 42,171 of JAVIWB010004050.1, read as the reverse complement.
GTACTTATCCGTTACAATTTACCTACTACCATCCTTCATCTCATTATGAATATTTGTTAGTGATAAGTCTTAGAGAAGAAGTACTTAATGACAACACGGTTTTTCAATTAATTCCTAATTAAATACTAGCCACAATGAAACTAAACGTAGTGATGTAAAATTTGGGAGTTGCCGTTGCTATGGGGAACGCTTACCGCCGTACCACAAAAACAATCTGAAACTACGTCATCTGTCTGTCATTCCACGCAGCCCTCGTATGTACCAGCATTTCTCAATCCTTGTGTCACGCCGAAATTTTTATGTGTTACGTATTCTTTTGTTTTTCAGAGTACTATGTAATAAGAAATAAATTAGTATGAAGCCAAAGAACATCCTTTTACTATAATTAGTTCTAGTTTAGTGAGTTACTGTGCAGAAAAATTGAGAAACACTGGTATATACGAGGGAGCGTTTTTATATTCGCGGAATGGGGGACAAGGGGTGGAAATAAAAAAACCAAATTATTTTTCTTTTTCAATATATTCACCTGCAAGACGGATACATTTTCACATCTTTCAATTAATTTATTTATACCCTCATAAAATATGATTTCTCTTTATCTGCAAAATACGCCGAAACTGCCTCCTTGACTTCATCATCGGCAGTAAATTTTTTACCCCGCAGCTCTTTTTTCATTTTCGGAAACAGGTAATAATCACTCGGGGCCAGGTCTGGGCTGTAGGGTGGGTGATTCACAATTTCAAAGCCCACCTTATGCAGGGCAGCTAACGCAACGCGGCTCTTGTGGACGGGCGCGTTGTCATGCAAAAGCAGAACACCTTTTGTCAATTTTCCCCGTCTTTTCTCTTTAATGGCTTCTTTTAATCGCTCTAATATTGAAGCGTGATATGCTCCGGTTATAGAAACACCTTTATCTTTATAATCAATCAACAATATTCCTTCCGAGTCCCAAAATACCGTTGCCATGAGTTTCCCAGCTGATTGTGACACTTTAAATTTCTTGGGAGGTGCTGTGCCCTTTTTATGCCACTGCATGGGGTCTTGTTTGGACTCAGGTTCATAATGATGAACCCAAGTTTCGTCTCCAGTAACAATTCCACTCAATACACCATCCTTGTCTTCATTACAGAGGTCCAAAAATGCACGCGAACACTCTACGCGCTGTTGTTTTTGCGGCGGCGTGAGCATTCTCGGCACCCATCTTGCGCTGACCTTAGACATGCCGAGATGATCGTGTAGGATTTTAAAAATTGTTGTATCGGATACTCCAACCATTTCTGCGAGTTGTTTCTTCTTTAGTCGAGCATCTTCGAGTACAATTTGTTCAACTTTTTGGATAAGTGCTGGCGTGGTCACCTCAATGCTCCTGCCCGGCCTCGGGTCGTCTTCAAGGGATTCCCCCTTGTTTAAATAAACTATGCCACTTGTATACCATGGTTTTTCCTGGACAAGAGTCGCCGTAAACCAATGACATCTCATTCATTATGGTCGCGACTGATTTTCCTTGCCTAGTAAGGAACTTTATAACGGCACGATATTCGACTTTTCCCATATTTCACTTTTCACTCCTGATTATGTTACTTGGTTGACGATAGCTCAAAGACTAACTGTCTAATAACAATGAAACTTCGTATTTATACTAATCATGAGTCGCTGCATAGGCCACGCCCACAATGCGCCTACTCACTCCTCTACAACCCGCTCATTCCGCGAATATAAAAACGCTCCTTCGTACTATACACTACAAATAATAAAAAATCAGACATACACATAAACAAAATAATGTACGTATTATAATAAATTAAAACGAACAAAATTAGTCAAAATTATAAAAATATTAATCTATTAAACGCTTGAAATTTTTATTTCATTTATTACTTCGTAATAGTCTTTATTGCTACCTTATAGGTTTCTGTTTCGCCCAACTAGTTTTTGTGTGAGTAAACAAATGATTGGCTTTTTTCATTGTTTTATCAGATTTACATATACATTGATGAAAAAACTCTGCTGAATGCATTAATAACTCTTTTTTTAGTGAGCCTCTTTCTGTAAATGTCTAGACATTGGCTTACGCTTGTTATTTCTATCGTTCGTTATTACCTCTGTACATTTTGTGGAATTGATGAATGAATATATTTCTTTAATATTTATACTAATGATGTCTGTTTTATTATTTGTTTTGTACGTTTACTTTTACTTCAGTATTTCTTATCTAAACTATTTTTTTTCTTTAAAATCTTTATTCACCATTTACAACAGAAGCGCGTTTCTAAAACCCCGAAATTGATAACACAGGCCAACACACATTTTGGTGCCTGCGATTTTTTAACTGTTCCTGGGTAATTTTTGGATGCAGAATGTAAAAAAGTTCTCATATTTAGTCTATCAGATCTAGCTTTTGAGATTTTTTTAAAAAATTGTGTATATATTTTACGTTATAACTGTTATAATATATAATATTACTATTGACAGTTAAATAAACATAGACACATGGATTTAAGTATTTATTGCAAAAACTTAATTTACATAATTACATTAGTCACTAATCACATAAAAATTTTCTTTTATACGACTTTCTAGAATGGAGTAGTCCGCCACCATATGGCTATCCCATCGTCCTTGATAACGATCTTACATAGTTTTAATATCCTGATGGAATCTTTCCCCCTGTTCTTCACTACAATCACCTAAGTTTTCTGGAACACGATCTAGGTGGCTGTGGAGGTAGTGAACTTTTATACTCATGTTACAGCCGAGAATATTAAAATTTGAAAGCATAGTTTCCACTAATTCTACGTAATTCTCTGCTTTATGATTGCCAAGAAAATTTTGTACTACTTGAACAAATGAACACCAAGCGTTAGATTCAGTCTCGTTTATTGATGTGGTGAATTGTGGATCTTTAACAAGTTGCCTTATTTGAGGACCATCAAATATACCAGTTTCTAGTTTTTCCGTGCTAATGCCAGGAAATTTACGTGATAAATACCCAAAACAATTTCCATCTCGATTTAAAGCCTTCACAAATTGCTTCATTAAGCCTAGCTTGATATGCAAGGGCGGAAGTAAGATTTTTTCTCTTGCAACCAAAGGTTTGTTTTCCTTGAAGCAGTGTATTGAGTAGTTCCTAGTATAGGAACATTGGGTCAGGGACAATTCCAGGTCTCCATTTGGCTAATTACATTCTGGGAAATTTCTATTTTGACGATTAAGTACATATTTATCTCTTTATTTGTTGTCCTTTATCAGAAAGAAATATCAATTAACCTGTAACCTGTATCTCAAAAACTAGAGCTGGTAGAAAAAATCTGGTGGCATTTTTGGAATCAGCACATTAAAAACATCTAAAATCAGATATTAGATTTCCGGCACCAAATTTTTTTTTCTTTTTGTTACCCTGTGTAGTCTGTGTATATATTTATATACATATGTACACAGTCTGTCGCAGAGAAAGCCGAACTGTTTCAAAACAGTAATTCTTAGTAGCATCATCTATTAAAAAGAATATGCGTCGGTAAGGTAGATCTTTCACCAATGTTTTGTCAAGATATCATAACATTTGCATCATTAGAAGCAGATAAATTGCGCATAAAGTAACAGTTTGTATTTGGCATTGGTCGAAAGATGAATTTTGTACACAGAGCAAATATCAAGTTCCGTTACAAACTTGGTAAATCGTTTACTGAAACGTTTAATTTGATAAAATAAGTGTGTGGTGATGCGTCTTTATCACGCACGAGTGGGTATGAGTGGTATAAATAATTTAAAGACGGTCGTACGGACATAAATGACGACGAATATTCTGCTGCAAAAAAATCTGTGCTTACGGAAAGTAACATCGAACTTGTGCTTGAATATATATACACTACAGGCCATAAGCGAGGGATCAGTAGATGAAATTTTAAAAAAAACATGCACGCTTAGTGAAACAAAACGTATATTTCTACAAAACTATATCTACGAGACAAATGAACAGTTTTCCTTATAAAATAAAATAATTTCAACATATTCTGTATAATTTCTTATCATATTCGAGTTTCGTCGAAGTATCCACCTATGCGCTTAATGATTTCTTTACAAATATTAGGCAACCGCGATACAAGTTTCTGGAGCGTATCCATTGGCAAATTATTCCACACCCTTGTAAGTTGCTCCCAAAGCTGTTTCTGCGATTGTGGACAGCTTTCTCTCACGTTTCTATCTAATTCATTCCACAGTAATTCGATAGGGTTGAGATCGGGTGATTGTGGTGGCCAAATCATATTTATCAGCACCCCTTCCTCCTCTTTTTGATTCACATAGTTTTTACAAAGTTGAGAAGTGTGTTTGGGATCATTATCTTGTTGTAGGTGAAAACCTTCACCAATTAACCTTAATCCAGACGGAATTGCATGTTCCTCCAAAATCTTCAGGTACCCCTCTTTTCTTAAAATGCCTTCAATGCGGTACAAATCTCCGACACCATCAAAGGAAAAGCATCCATTCGGGTAACATCCTTTCACCCACTTGTCTTCGAACGAAAACCCGTCGATTATTACCAAACACTCGGAACTTTGACTCATCTGTCCATAACACCTGCTTCCACATTTCCATGTCCCAGTGTTGATGGTCCTGGGCCCATTGTAACCGTTTTTTACGATTTCTTGGATTCAATAATGGTTTTCGAGCTGCAATACGCCCATGTAATCCCGCCTTTGTCAAACGTCGTTTTACAGTATTCAGTGACACCGGCTTTCGACGGCCTTTATTCAGCTCTGCTCGAAGCTGAGGAGCTGTGAGGCGCCTATTTCGTTTTGATAGTATTTTTAGGCGCAAATTCTCTTGTCGGGTAGTTACCCTTGACCTTCCGCAACGGTTTATTGGTTGTAATGATCCACTTTGTGAATATCGTTTCATTGTTCCTTGCACCGCGTGATAAGATAAATTTAACTTTTGGGCTATTTGCCGCAGTGAAAATTTTTCACCATGTAGCGTTATTATAGAACTACGAGTTTCTGCGCTAAGTTCCTTTCTTTTCGGCCTTTTTATAAGTTACTTTTACGTCTATTCTCAAATACTCGTATTGCAACTTACTCGGACAAATGCTGCACGAAAACTAATTTTAAAATTGCTAAATAGTTTACTATGAATTCCTAATACCATTATAATAATATTGCGTTGTAAATCCTATTAAATTTATTGGGGTATATAAAATATTTCTATTAAATAGACGCTATAAAACTATTAAAAGGATTTACAATATTTTTCAGAAACAAATATATTTATCTAATTTATAATAATAATCCGAATAATCCTTCTCAGAATTACATTTACAACTGTTTCAATTATTCTCACCAAAACAGGTAAAAGTCTAAGGGATGTGTCTAAAATACAAGTGTTTTATTATTTATGATAAGTGATCCCTCACTTATGGCCTGTAGTGTATATACTTTGGACAGTATTTTAATATCGCGATATAAAAGTTCGCACAATGTATTGAAACAATATATTAATAAGGTTATATCATTCTAATAACAGCAAATGATTTTGACGTTTAGATTTCGTCGGATGATATAATCAAAATTAACTAGATATTGTTCTCGAGCTGTCTAGAATCATCAGTGATAGACAGGCACGAAATTATTTCCAAAATAATCTCCCTCTCGTATATAGTGAATGTAACCTCACATATACTGAGTGAGTTACTATAAAATATCGTAGGTTCATAAGAAAGTAAGGCATTTCTATTTCTGTAAATTATCCATGCTTCATAAATTTTACAAGTATAATTTATTCTTTTAATTTCCAAGTTATTTATAAATAGATAGCCGTGAATAATAAATATGTGTATAACGTAGTAGACTTCAACGTCGAAACATTGCTGATGATGGCAATTTAGTTGTCAAAAGGCGTATACCATAAAGAATACGAAAATTATTATGGAAAAGGGTTAGATTAAGCTTAATTGATTAATTTAATCAACCACAGTATCCATTAAAATTTGCCAATGCCAAAATTACATTAGTATATGTGGAACAGTTGTTTTCTGTATCTAAGAATATATATTCTACAAGTACATAGTTCGGGCCTAAATACTCTCACTGTTGTTATTCCTATCAGGCGATTGTTCGTACAATACATTCCTGCATTCCAGACAAAGTGCGCAATTCTATTTATATGGCGTTTAAGTTAGTAATATTTCCAATTTACGTGGAAAATATTCGAAGAAGCTTTCAGGAGTATGCCTCGTTTAAATGTGCTATATATTGTCCTATAAAATGTATAAATTATATATTTCTCCTTCAACAATATTCTTTGAATTTCCTTAGTAATAGAAGAGAATATCATACTGTTAAGATACAACTTAATTTTTTTTCAAAAGAAAATTGATTTTCCGTTTTATTTCAGTTAAATTTTATAATAACTATATGTAATATCACTCAACCTGTCCGTCCAACACGTTAAGCATTCCAATTGTAAAAGTAGCTCTATTATATACGAGGGTAGCCGTTTATATTTCGGGAATAGCAAACAAAACAAAATTTTTTATTATCGAAATTAGTTTTATTGCTTTCCAAAATATTCTCTTTGAAAATCAATGCACTTTTGCATTCGTTTAAACCAATCCAAAAAGCATTGCTGTTACTGCGAAGGCGGTATCTCCAAAACATGAGTTTCAAATGCCTCAACTGCCCCTTCCGACGTAGAAAACTGTTGACCACGAAGTTTATTCTTCACGTGTGGGAACAAAAAGAAATCATAGGGTGCTAGATCAGGGCTATACGGCGGATAGCTCTTCAATTCAATGTTTTGCCCGGTCAAATATTTAATTGTTTGAACCGACCTGTGAGAGCTCGCACTGTCATGGTGGAGAATGTTCTGTCGTTTTCGGTTTGTCTTCCTTTTTTCTTCAAAAACTTTTGGCAAACAAATAGTTGTGTACCATTCGGAATTGACTGTTCTACAACTCTCTAAAGGCACGGTTTCAACGCGATCGATTTTTCCGAAAAAACAGGCGACCATTTGTTTTGATGCGCTTCGAACGCGAACATCTTTTGTTGGTTTTGGCTCATCTTGGAATACCCACAAAGTCTGCTCTTTACTATCGGGCTTATACGTATAGATCCAAGTTTCATCACCTGCGACGACTAAATGCTCTTTGAAGCACCACCATTGTATTTCTTGTGCATTTCTTGGCACCAATAGACGCGAGTTCTTTTTTGAGCAGTTGTCAAATTCTGTGGTATCCAATGTGAACATAGCTTCTTAACGGCTAAATGTTCATGCAGGATCTTATGCACGCTGGTATTACAACACCTATAGATACCTCGATCTCACGGTATGTCACATGATGGCATTATGAATTCATTCAGACACCGCATTAATGTTTTCTAACACAACATCGGTGGGACGACCTTCACGAAATTAATCGTCCAAAGAACGCCGTCCAAGTTTGAATTCACTATACCAACGATATATTCTAGTTTTCGATGGTGCTTCATCACTATATAAAGAATTCAGCTCGTGGATGCATTCTTGTTGAGATAATCCACGCCGAAAGTTATGAAAAATAATTGCACGAAAATGTTCGCGAGTTAATTTCATTTTTTCGTTGACATAAAGTTTTCAAATTACTGTCAACAATAGAAATAGCGACCGGATAATGGAACTATTGTCAAAAATGACAAACTTCACTATGCAATCATCAATCGGAGACAACACTAACAGTGTTGCCAGTTCTCGAAGTATAAACATCTACCCTAGCTTGTTGCTACTATTTTGTTGCATTTATTTACAGGAAATTTTGATTTTTGTAGTTCGTACTAACTGCTAATTCTTGATTAATTATAATTATATGTATGTTCGTAACTGGTGCTGCACTGAAAATTGTTCGTTCCCCTTACATAATAAAGTTACTATTATTATTATCGTACATACACATATCAAATGATCAAACATCAGTATCAATTATTTTGAATTCTTGTTTACAGGCGTTGATGTATACAACAATATCCAGCGGTAGACACATATCGGATTGAAAAGTTGATGAATATATTAAACGATCATTATGTATCCATACATGTGACTCGCTAGCAGTACTATAAATCAAGCAACATATGCCAAAACGGATACTCGATGATGAATGGCTTGTTGAAACCCTCTGACAGATACGACGACTTCAGATTTATTTTTCTGCAGTTTAATATAAAACGGTTAACAGACAAAGTATAACTTCATATGCCGCGCGAAATTAAGGGTTTATTACATTTTTAAATTGTTCGCATGATTAATAGACTTTTTCTTCTGTACAGATATATTTCAATGCCAAAATGAATATTAATGAACCGGAATAAAAAAGGGATTTATGTTATTAAAAAAAAAGAAAACATGTTTCGAGGAGAGCGTAAAATTTGCAGACTAAAAAATTAATTAAAACCTTCTCGTTAATTATCCTAGTGTTATAACATGAATACAACGTGAATTATCCAAGAAATTTGTTTCAAATGTATTTCTGGAAATGTTAATAATGCCTTTATATTACTTAGTAATAGTAATGCTTTAAAAGCTTCCTTCTAAAGAAAAAATAACATCTGTCGGATTATAAAAATTTCTTTCATAATCATAGAAATATATTTTTGCGAAAACAATTACAAAAAAGTCAAATTCAAACTAACAATATCTGTTAGTTGTTAAAATACATACAAATAGAACATCTATATATATATATATATATATATATATATATATATATATATAAATGAATGTTTGTCTGTATATCCTTCATAGAATCGTAAACTATGCATTTGATCATATGATCTTTAACAAAGTTGTTGTGCATGAGCCCACGAAGGTTTCTAAGTTGGTACGACCAATTTTCGACAGATGGCTAATTAATCATTAATTAATTAATAAAATTAATTTAACTCACAATGAAATGCACGAAACAATTCGAAAAATGCTCCCGAATATAAAGATACGCACAATATTTTCTGTTCAATGTGAGCCGGACATGAATTTCACAATTTACATAAATTCTTATGTCAGCCACAATTCGAAACGTCATTCGTTCGCTGTTTTCGTTTCAATTCAAATCAGCATGAACTGTCACGGCAATATATGAAATTCATTGGAATGGCAGTGGCGCCATCTGTCGAAAATTGGTCGTACCAACTTAGAAGCACAACATCTTTGCTAAAGATCATCACATGATCAAATGCATAGTTTACGATTTTACAAAGGACATACAGACAAACATTCATTTATACATATATATATATATATATATATATATATATATATATATATATATATATAGATGGGCGAATGCAAATTGATGTATCTACGCAATGTATCACCTTGCCAGCAAACTTCTGTAAGATCAGAGAAAGCATAGACGAATTGGTGCAAAAAGTTTCCCAAACATTGCACAGAACTACAAAAATCATCAGTGGCTCAGTACGCGTTCTATATTAGCGGTCAAAAACATCGATGACAATACCATCAACTTCACCATTCAGAATGGAATACCCGGCGAAACGACAACATATAAGTCCATCGATACTGTGGTGAAGACGAAGTTGTCACTATCCAACTTAATTCTTGAATTCGCTTGATTTGCCAGGCATGCCACCACACGTTCTTACATTGAAAATTGGCGTACCCATCATTCTTCTTCGAAACATAAATCCACCACGACTTTGCAACGGAACCAGACTCTCAGTCAAGAAAATGATGAACATTGTTATCGAGACAACAATTTTAACTGGAAAATTCAAAGGTGAAGACGTACTGTTGCCACGTATACCAATGATCCCGACAGATATGCCATTCGAATTCAAACGTTTGTAGTTCCCGGTACGACTCGCTTTCGCAATGACTATCAACAAAGCACAAGGACAATCGTTGCAAGTGTGTGGATTAAATTTGGAGAATCACATGAGCAGTTCTATGTGGCCTGCTCACGCATCGGAAAACCTTCTGATTTATTCGTTTACGCACCAGATGGAAAAACAATAAATATTGTGTATCCCACAGCACTTCAATAAATATCGAATTGAAATGAAACGCTGCAATGTCACAATTTTTTCAAAATGAACAAAATCAATAAAATGACTCAAAACGAATTGAATATTTGTGTAATGTCTTTCCTTCGAATTTATTTTAGTTGGTGGCGTAGCAACGCGCGCAGGGTACAGCTAGTTTAGTATAAAAATAAAATACAACAGAAAAAATTCTAAAATTTGCATAAAACGTAGTTAAATATTTTACAGATAACACAAATTTATAATATAATACAGAGATACAAAAATAAAGACAAGCAATTACTTATTTTCACTGCAACTATTGGTCGTGTATGCATGGTGTATGGTACATTCATTAATAGAAGGGTATACTTACTTTCTCAAGCAGTAATTTTTCGCCATTATATAAAACTGTATATACCATAAACCACGAAAGTTTGCAGATGTATCAATAACGCTGCAAAATACGAGCATTAACCGGTATTTGGCTAATTCATCGATAGTCACATGTGTTGAAGAAGGAAAAGGCGCGAACGCTTTTCTATTGCGCGCTACGTTTTGTCAAGGAATCGTGAAAAAATAGAAACAGACGTATGTGTATTATGCACACATATGTCACGTATAATATAGATAAAATAGTGTACTTTTGACTTACGAAGTTTGTCTTGTCTACGGTTCCGATATTGTTATATTCCTTGTATTTTACCGCCGTTATTTGTTATTGTTCTAACAGCTAATTTATCATATTTATTTATCCCTGTAAGTTTACACTTAGGTAACCTACGTAGGCAGTTTTTACATTTGTTATTTACAGGTTTACAGGTGAGGTATATAGTTCATTATCGCATCTGCAAGCAATGTAGATATGGTATTTAATTTGACATCCTCTCTTCCTGTTGACATCTTATTTGGTACAGGAAATCTTGAATTTATTGACTGGACCATAGATAAAATTAAATACCTTGATATTCTCAAGAAAAATTTGAAAAATTCTACAATAAAACTAGTTATGCCACAGGTATATTACTTTCACCAAGATAATGACCCAAAGCGCACCTCACATGTAGTCAAACAATGGTTATTGTATTGGATTGGCAACTAAGTACTTTCGGTTTTTACTGATAGAGAGCGTTGCTTTATTTTTTGTATAACGTATGTTAGTGCTGTACTTTACCGTTTGTCGCGTGATACTAGTCACATTGACGTAACTTCAGAAGCAAGTAGTGCGTGATTTTTATTAAAGCTATTAGTTGTGGGTTAATTTTAAATGGAGTACAGAAACTAACATTTTCGACATATATTTTACTATTTTATTTCCGTAAAGGAAAGAAAGCTGCTGCGGCTCACAAAAAGATATATGAAGTTTATGGTGCTAATTGTTTAACAGAGCGCACGTGTCAGAATTGGTATAAAAAATTCCGTTCTGGAGATTTTTCCCTCAAAGATGAGCAACGTTCTGGTCGGCCTACTGAAGTTGATGATGACCAAATCAAAGTCATAATTGAAGAGGATCGTCATATAACTGTTCGAGAGGTTGCGGAGAGGCTACATGTATCGCACGCAACAATTGAAAAACATTTAAAATGTCTTGGGCTAGTTAAGAAGCTTGATATTTGGAAACCTTATGAATTGAAAGAAATTCATTTAATACAAAGAATCAACTTTTGCGATACGCACCTTAGACGAAATGAAACCGACCCTTTCTGTGTTTACTGTCAACAATTAATAAAACTGGATGAAGCAATCAAAGAAAAACGGCCAGAATTGTCAAATCGGAAAGGTGTAGTTTTCCACCAAGATAATGCAAGGCCTCACACATCTTTGGCAACTCGTGGGAAACTATTGGAGATTGGCTGGGAAGTGATGCCACATCCCCCATGCAGCTCTGATCTAGCACCATCTGATTACCATTTATTTCGAAGTTTGCAGAATTCTTTGAATGGTAAAAGTTTCACAAATGACGATGACCTTCACTCGCACCTGGTTCAGTTTTTTGCTGATAAGGACCAGAAATTTTATGAGCGCGGAATCATACAGCTGAAAGAAAGATGGCAAAGGGTCATTGAGCAAAATGGAAAATATATAATTAATTAAAAACTATTCTTTGTTTAAAAAAAAGTGTTTTATTTTATACTACAAAATCGAAAGTACTTAGTTGCCAACCCAATACAATGTGACAAAATTACACTCCGCCTCAATCGCCCGATCTAAATCCCATCGAGCACATGTGGGCAGAAGTAAAGATAGGACTGGGAAAGGTACAACCTAGCAACAAAACGGAACTGAAAAACGAAATAATTAAAGTTTCGGAAAGTTTTTCAAAAACAGTGACACAAAACTTATGCAATCAATGCCACAACGACTACAGGCCGCTATAGTAACTAAAGGAAGCAATACAAGATATTAAATTTAAAAAAATATTTACTGTATGCTAATTTTTGCGGTGGTGTGCAGTGTATTTACCTTACTTTTTATTACAGTAGCGTTGGCATTATTGTATTTCATTTAGGTTTGTTGAAACTATAAACTTTAATCTCTGTATACATTGGAATATTATTTGTTTTTTATATTAAATAAAAAAAAGTAATATGCATCGTTCTAGTTTCTTATTGCTGTACGTTAAATTTTGTGAGTAACTGTATGTATGTACACTACCGGTCATATTTATTTTCCCACCCCTAGTTTTAGCCAAAATTATTAAACTATCAAATGTGTACTGAAAATTTATTTATTGTACCAATACAATAGTGTAAAATAAACATAAAATAGTTACATTTTTCTTATATAAAAGCTTTATCATTAATTATTATTAAATTTTGCTCTCATCAATGTGCCCACCTTTATTTTTGATAATTGCGGCACATAACCGCGGCATCTTTTCAATTAATTTTTGCAGTGTAGCTTCTGTAATTTATGCCCAGGCTTCTTGAAGTTGTTCCCACAGTACAGTGGTGGATGATAGAGCACGTTCTCGAACCTTCCGGTCCAATTCTTCCCAAAGAAGCTCTATTGAGTTCAGATCAGGACTTTGAGCTGGCCATACCATTATAGAGATTTGCCCTTGCTCTTCTAGTTGACGCAAGTAATCGCCACACAATCTAGAAGTGTGTTTCGGATCGTTGTCCTGTTGAAATACAAAGTTTTCGCCAAGAATCCTTAGTCCTGAAGGAACAGCGTTATTTCCTAAAATTTCCTTGTAGCCTTCTTTTCTTAGGATTCCCTCAATTTTGACGAGATCGCCTACAGATCTTCCACCAAAACACCCCCAAATCATTACTGAACCTCCTCCATGTTTTACAGTAGGCGCAATACATTCTGGCAGTACTCTTTCTCCTGCGGATCTTCTTACGAATATTCGCCTTTTACTACCGAAAAGTTCAAACTTTGATTCGTCTGTCCACAACACATTGTCCCATTGATCAATCGTCCAATTCTTATGTTCTTTAGCACAATTTAGTCGTTTTATCTTGTTTTGCTTTCGTAGTAGTGGTTTTCGCAGAGCAATTCTTCCGTATATACCCGCTTGCCTTAACCTTCTCTGTACCGTGGACACACTAATTGGTTTAGCACGCGCTCTATTCATTTCAGCAGAAATTTCTAGTGCTATTTTTCATCTGTCGCGTCTACTTATCCGTATTAGATGCCGGCCATCTGCAGATGTCGTCGCTTTGCGTCGTCCAGATCTTATTTTGTTGGAAAATGTACCACTTTCTTCAAATTTTTTAACGTTATAATCAACGGTTCTGCGATTTAATCGTAATTCTTTTGCAATTATCATAGCACACACTTCAACAGATAATTCCTTCGTCTTCGGCATTGCATTAAAATATTCACAATAACTCTCTATTTCACTGTTTTCGCAACAAAAGATGAACGATGACTGACATAAAATTTATTTTCCTTTTTGAATAACACATCCTAATATTGTAATTAGTTAGTACAATAACACAATATTGGTAATACCTTTCGGAAATGCAGGTAAAACTGTTAACACTGTAGAGATTAGCCTATATAATATTTATGGTATTTTTTTAATTTATGACACCTTTACGATATATCATAAAAAATTAAGATTTTCGTAGAAGTTCATATGGAATTACTTCCACTAATAATATTGTTGAATAATTATAAAACAGATTTTTCGAAAGATAATCCGTATTTCAGGAAACACATAAAAATGGGGCGGGCAAATAAATATGACCGGTATCGTATGTACATCAGCCTCCGTTTTAATTAGTCACTATTAGTTTATGTTTATATATATATATATATATATATATATATATATATATATATATATATACGTATATATGTATGTAATATACTAACAAATTTATATATTAAGCAAATACGAAGATGCATAGAAAGTAACTATTAATCTGTGTTCCATAGATAGAATTAAATTTTTCATGAATTGCAAACAAACTCTATATGCAAGTATATATAAACATATGTAGGTACATACATATGTATACAATTCAAAATCAGATTATTTTACGTCGACTTGTATTAATACGTACATACTCTACGTATACTTACGTCTTGGTTTCATGTTTGTGAGCTTCAATAGTTAATTTAATTCTTAATATTCAATTTGCAGCGGAAGAGAGAAAGTACATGATTATAGTCGGTAATTTACTCTACTAGGAAGAAACAATAGCGTCGTTTCAACAAGATTAGTCAACATCCTATTAATTGTAAAATACAAATTGGGTACGTTCTTGATTATCTATATCCATATGATTAGAAAACCCAATAAGTTTTCGGGATAGTCTCTCTAAAAATAATACAATAACCTCATATAAGGGATGATTCATTTGGAGGTACATTTTTCAAAAATAAAACATCATTTTTTCAGGTATTCTTTATTATAATACAAAAGAACCATTTTTTAAAAATTATTTCTTTCTAATGTTGGCCGTAACTACGTTTAACATAGTCCATTCTGATGTTCCAATTTTCGATGACGCGTTCAAGCGAATAACGCGAATAATGTAGGCTTCCAATTGTTCAATTGTACCTGGTCTATCCACGTAGACTTTGGATTTTACGTAGCCCCAAAGGAAAAAGTCTAAAGATGTGATATCACATAATCTAGGCGACCATTGCACAGGTCCATTACTTGAAATGTAATGTTCACCAAGTGACTCTTGCAATAAAGCCATGCTTTCACAGGCTGTGTGGCAAGCAGGGCCGTCTTGTTGGAGGCAAATGTCGTCGAGATCACGGACTTCAGTTTCAGGCAGCAAATAGTCCGTTATCATGGCGCCATCCACAGTTACGTTGCAGCCATCTTCATTTTTAAGGAAATAATGGACCGCTTTCATTAGATACGCATTAAAGCATGTACATTTTGAAGAATAAAGGCTATGTGTTAAACATTGACTTGGGTCCTAACCATAACTCACCTCTCTTTGACCTCTTATACGATAGGCCAGGCAGGGTGCAATAAACACATACAGGTGTTTTCTATCGGTATAGTTTAAGACTAGAATACAATTTCTGTTAAAATTATGTGAAACGAACTGTAACAAAAATACAAACCTCAACCACTGCCTTAAAGGAATAGTTTTGATTGCTAAAATATATTCTCCTTGGCGGGAGTTTTGGCTTGCAACGGTACAGATCGTGTACAGAAATTGTTTCGTGCGTGTTTTTACCGTAGTTTTCCAGGTGCGACACTGTAATTATCTGCTGATGATGACGACTTAGTTGTCGAAATACGTATACAGAATACGATAATTAATCTAGAAAGGGGTTATATATCAACCTTAAGTGATTGAGTTAATCAACCACAGGCTCCATCAAAATTACCTAACCTAGTTAAAAAAGATTGGTTAAAATAATCGATTTTTTCTGTACCATCCGCAAAATTTTTAAAACAACCTATGTACACTACCGGTCATACTTATTTGCCCACCCCAATTTTATGTGTTTCCTGAAATACGGATTATCTTTCGAAAAATCAGTATTATAATTATTCAACAATATTATTAGTGGAAGTAATTCCATACGAATTTCTATGAAAATCTTAAATTGTTTATGATATATCGTAAAGGGTATCATAAATTGGAAAAATACCATAAATATTATATAGGCTAATCCCTACAGTATTAACAGTTTCACCTGCATTTCCGAAAGATATTACCAATATTGTGTTATTGTACTAACTAATTACAATATTAGGATGTGTTATTCAAAAAGGAAAATAAATTTTATGTCAGTCATCGTTCATCTTTTGTTGCGAAAACGGTGAAATAGAGAGTTATTGTGAATATTTTAATGCAATGCCGAAGACGAAGGAATTATCTGTTGAAGTGCGTGCTATGATAATTGCTTATCATCGTACGGGTAAAAATAATCGCGAAATTGCAAAAGAATTACGATTAAATCGCAGAACCGTTGATTATAACGTTAAAAAATTTGAAGAAAGTGGTATATTTTCCAACAAAAGAAGATCTGGACGACGCAAAGCGACATCTGCAGATGACCGGCATCTAATACGGATAAGTAAACGCGATAGACGAAAAACAGCACCAGAAATTGCTGCTGAAATGAATAGAGCGCGTGCTAAACCAATTAGTGTGTCCACGGTACAGAGAAAGTTAAGGCAAGCGGGTTTATGCGGAAGAATTGCTCTGCGAAAACCACTACTACGAAAGCAAAACAAGATAAAACGACTAAATTGGGCTAAAGAACATAAAAATTGGAAGATTGATCAGTGGAATAATGTGTTGTGGACAGACGAATCGAAGTTTGAACTTTTCGGTAGTAAAAGGTGAATATTCGTAAGAAGATCCGCAGGAGAAAGAGTACTGCCAGAATGTATTGCGCCTACTGTAAAACATGGAGGAGGTTCAGTAATGATTTGGGGTTGTTTTGGTGGAAGATCTGTAGGCGATCTCGTCAAAATTGAGAGAATCCTAAGAAAAGAAGGCTACAAGGAAATTTTAGGAAATAACGCTGTTCCTTTAGGACTAAGGATTCTTGGCGAAAACTTTGTATTTCAACAGGACAACGATCCGAAACACACTTCTAGATTGTGTGGCGATTACTTGCGTCAACTAGAAGAGCAAGGGCAAATCTCTATAATGGTATGGCCAGCTCAAAGTCCTGATCTGAACTCAATAGAGCTTCTTTGGGAAGAATTGGACCGGAAGGTTCGAGAACGTGCTCTATCATCCACCACTGTACTGTGGGAACAACTTCAAGAAGCCTGGGCACAAATTACAGAAGCTACACTGCAAAAATTAATTGAAAAGATGCCGCGGTTATATGCGCAATTATCAAAAATAAAGGTGGGCACATTGGTGAGAGCAAAATTTAATAATAATTAATGATAAAGTTTTTATATAAGAAAAATGTAACTATTTTATGTTTATTTTACACTATTGTATTGGTACAATAAATAAATTTTCAGTACACATTTGATAGTTTAATAATTTTGGCTAAAACTAAGGGTGGGCAAATAAATATGACCGGTAGTGTACATCAACAAATATACAATAGTGAGAAAATGAAATGTCTATAAAGTAAAATGAACTGCAAATATTTGAAAATGCAGTCGATAATACATACACATTAATATGACTTGATTAAATCAAAATACGAACTCATCTTCATTTGAAAATCGAAGACCCTAATAGCAGAAAATTCAAAAATAAAAACGTTTTTTTAAGAAAAATACTCATAACCCAATAAAACTAGCATATTGGTTTTTACTCCAATATCATATTTGTGTATTTTGTCGGAGTCATTCGACCAGCGACTCGAAAGTAATGTAATAAGAGATAGCGGGAGTTTTGGCCCTTTGAAGTATGGGCTGCTTCTCTGCATATGATGGCAAATCGAATACGTTGTTAGTTGATATTTTCTTGTCGAAAAGAAAATTGACCGAATTTCAAAGACGATGGAAATATATTTCGTTTCGGTGTGCATGGGGGGAAAACTTTTACTCTTAATGTCATTGAATTGTTGAATGGAAGTCCCCTTCATTTTATTCCGTAATAGTATCAAGTGAAAAGTTATCCATCATAAAATAAATGCATTCAGTAAAAAGCTGTATCACTAACAACTAGAAAAAAGTACTGGTACTGTAACAGAAATGTGTTTTAGTAGAATTGGTAAATCTGAGCTTATCATTGTTTGCTTTATGTATACGAGGTGCGGCAATTAAATAACGGGACTGGTGTGAGAAATATTATTTATTCCAAATAATTTAATGAATCTCCTTCAACATACTCTCCTCCCCTATCTATACCACTTCTGTACACGTGTCTTCTCTTCCATTGTTCAAAACAACGCTGTAGTCCATCAGTTGTCAGCCCCTTCAACAACTCTGCCGTTTTTGCGTTTTAATGCAATTTTCACTTTTGAAAACAGAATTCACATGGTGTGAGATCTGACGAATACGGAAGATAATCAAGCACAGCAATCCACTTGTCCGCTAAAAAGTGCTTCACAGATACGGCATTGTTATCCTGGTGCAGAATCCGAGAGGCATTCTTCTACAAATTCGGTTTTTTCTTCTCGCGCACGTAACATAACATTATCACCAAACACTTCCTTTAACATTCGTAAACACTCTGTTGGCGATTTTTATAATTTGACAAGGGATTTCTGGTTAATTCACTGCTCGATTTTTACGTCAACCATTAACACGGCACTACTAAGTAACAGTGCAGCAATGCAATGGTGATTGTTCTTTTTGACATCCAGATTTTGTATGTTAATTGATCTGACACTACACTGTTTGCAAGAAGTTTTTAGCCAAACAAAAGATCCTTGTGTTTGAACAACAGCTCTGTTCACCGCATCTTGCCTCATGTAACTTTTTTTTATTTGCTAAAGTTAAATCAACACTGAAAAGAACCAATTTACAAGCAATGCAATGTTCTTTTTGACATCCCTGAGATTTTGTATGTTAATTGGGTACCTGAGAGTAAAATAGTGAATCAGTATTGCTACAACGAGGTCCCGACTAGCCTTCGAGAATGAGTAAGAAAATGACCTGACACTGCACTGTTTGCAAGAAGTTTTTAGCCAAATAAAAGATCCTGTGTTTGAACTTTTTTTTATTTCCTAAAGTTAAATCAGCACTGAAAGAAACCAATTTACAAAAGTAGAAGCTGCGAAATACAAACGACGGAAATCATGAACAAAAGCTTCCAAAAAATGATTTGCAGCACTACTTTGGCCAATGGAAAACTCGCACGGAACAGTGGAGGGAGCTTGGTGAGGAATATATTAAAGAGAATAATGTTATAATTATGAAAGGAGACCAATAAAACACTTCGTAGCAATAATCCGGCTTTTTTATGAGCACAACTCGTATATTAATATACGGATATAGATATCGTTAACGAACGATTTTTAACACATGAATGTATCTTTGAAAATAAACTTAGATATTTCGAATACATGTCAGTCTATCGTTCTTGCGCCAAAACTCGTAAACTCTTTATAAATTCTAAAACAACTATTATCAAATATATTCAAGAGACTTCTATTTTTATATATGATTTTAAATGACCAAAAATCACCATATATTTTTAATAACAGATTTTTTCCTTAGAAAGAAAAGGGAAAAAACGAAATGCTATTTAATAATATTTATATAAAATAAAGTGAATTCCAATTCAATTAAGTGATTAAATATGAATAAAATCGTCACGATCTCGATTATGTATTCCATTCACAATTTTACTGGACCCTTTTACGGGCAAATGAAAATGAATTTAGCGAAAGAAATTTTGTCGAGTGGACAAAATAGTAGAATTAGCGATCTTTCACTAAATTATAATCGGAATCACGTCCAAATAGAAATGCGCAGTGAATCGTAATGTTCCTGAACTCCTACCCAGAAGTTGTTCATTTACGTGTATATACACAGTCTGTCGCAGAGAAAAATGGGCTTTTTTAAAATAAAAACAAAAGCTTACTATTTTGGTAAAATTCATTTATTTTATTCAAGGTAGTTGCCTTCAGCTACAATATAATGTTCTGCACAGTCAATTAACATGTCGAATGAATTTTTAAGTACATCTTCACAGATGTCCTTTAAGATTGCTGTCGACGTCTTTTTAATGGCTTCGACGTCGGCATAATGCTCTCCTTTCATCGGAAAATATAGTTTGATGGCTAGGTAGAAATCACAGGGTGCCAAATTCGGTGAATGGTTAACGATTAAAATGCCATTTGTAGTTGGATAATCAGTGATAAACGTCGAGCGATGAGATGGTGCATTATGATGTAGCAAACGCCAGCTATTATTTTCACGATATTAGGAGTGTACACGAAGAACACGCGCCAAAAGTTGGTATAAACTCTTTGTGCACTATGACTTTCGAATCATAAAAACAAATCAACATTGTCTTCACTTTTGACTTCTTCAAACGGCTTCTTTCCGGTCTTTCTTCGCTTGGATGATTCCATTCAGAGCTTCGACGCTTGGTCTCTGGATCATATTGAACCACGTCTCATCGACAGTTACAATACGATACCTGAAGTTTTCGTCCTTTTTTGAATCTTTAATCAACTCTACAATGTTGAATTCAGTTAGCTTGTGTGGTACAAACCTTGTACAAATCTTTCTCAGTCCCAAATGCTGTCAAAATGCGATGAATTGAATCTTTGGAAATATTTAATTCCATTCCCACATATGGCAATAAGGATTTCAGCTCATTTCTGATAAATTCACGCATAAGTTCGATGTTACTTTCCGTAACCACAGACATTTTTACACCAGGATATTCGTCGTCATTTATGTCCGTACGACTGTTTCTAAACCGTTTATACCACTCATACGCACTCGTACGTGATAAATACGCATCACCATACACTTGTTTCATCAAATTAAACGTTTAAATAAACGATTTACCAAGTTTAAAAGAGAACTTGATATTTGCTCTTTGTTCAAAATTAATTTTTCCACCAATGCCAAGTACGCAGTTACTTTTTGCGCAATTTCTCAGCTTCTAATGATGCAAATGTCATGATATTATGACATAATATTGATGAAACATCTACTTTACCGATGTATATTTTTTTAATAGATGGCGCCACTATGAATTACTATTTTAAAAAAGTGCAGTTTTCTCTGACAAACTGTGTAGAGGTGTATTTCTTTATATTTTCACTTTGTTAACACTTTTTAATTTATTATAATAAAATCCTTTATTTATTCTAAGTAATACAATAAATATAAAAATAAGAATTCAGTTTTGTAACACGGAAAAGCTTAAATAAACGTTATCCATCCAAGAAGTACAAAGGAAAGAAAATATAATTATAAAAAACAATTTTATAAGATTAATTTCTTGATTTTTCAATGCAACCATGTTAATTTCTTTTCATTTATCGCTCAAATAGTAATTCAATATTTACGAAAAGGCATATTGTGAATCCGGAAAACCTGCCCCCTTCACCTCTATACCGCAGTTGAACCTGAGCAAGAAAATGTGTATATGGTGAGACATTTGAGGACCAATACATTTTGAGCTGTTGAAACCGAACGAAAAGATAAATTCGAAGAGTTACTCTCAGCAATTGAATAATTTAAAAACAGCACTCCAAGAAGAGGTCAACGATGTTCAATAGGAAGGACATCATACTGCTTCATGATAATGCTAGGCCACATACTGCTTTGGGGACTCGTCAGAAACTCGCAGAACTAGGCTGGGAAATTCTGCGCATCCACCATACTCCCCGAACCTAACACCCTGCGATTATCACTTGTTTCTGTCCTTACAAAATTTTTCCAGGGCAAAAAATTCAAAAATAGTGAAGATATCAGCACTATTTCAATTTTTCGCCTCTAGGGATAAGGATATACAAATTGATATGCTGGCAAGAACTAAATAATGATGGAAACTGTATTATTCAATAAAGTTTATTCAAGGTATGAAAAATTTATAATTTTGTTTTATTCTAAAAATGGGCAGAACTTTCCGGTAGACTTAATATTAATTTACCAGGAAATAAGTTGTCATTTAGTGACTTTTTACCCTTCAGTCTTTAGACACGCTCTTTTCACATTCTGCTTATTTTTGGAGAAATGACAAAAGGGTAGATTAATAAAGGAATTCTCGATTTACAATTTTATTAGTTAGTTAACACTCTCATCACTGTGTTACAAATGCTCAATAACCACACCATAAGATTTTTTCATTTAAATTTTTAATACTTCAACATATGTATGTATGTAAGTAACATTAGACATGGCACATCGAAACAAATGGAGTATATATTTACAATTATACAGTAATAATAACAGATAATAATCTACACATTAGCTTTTTTACACAACAAAAATAGGAGTTCTAAATTGTGTAAACTTATACATATAATTTGCGATTCCCAAGTATTTATTTATTAAAATATTATTTTTAACAGACAACATTTTAGTCTCACAATATGTACTTTTAGGCGTTATAGATCTATGAGATTAAAGATAAATACAGAATTTTATGTGATCCATTTAATGGTTAATAATGTATTTGATATAAGTATCCATTTAGCATCACAATAATTTTGTAATTTTCAGTCAATTAAAATATAGTATTTCAGGGCTACGAAAAATAGTACATTCTGAAAACGTTTACATCCATTGACATTCTAATTTTAGGCCGCATCAATTTCGACGTTACACCTAAAAAACATCTAAAATTCAATAATTGTCATATAATTGACTGAAAATTTAATTTAAAACTAACAAGAAATAATGTTTTTTTAAATTACTGTAACAGTGAAACACTAATATTTGTAAATTACTGAAGGATTTAAAAAATTCTCAATCTTTCCACTTTTCTTCTTATAAAACAAAAAAACTGCACTAGGTTTGGTGTCTTCATTACTGCTTACATAGGCAAATTTATGTCTATTTTGCAAGAATTCATATTTTTTAGAAAAACAGAATTAAAAAAAGTTTGTTGCAGGTGCAATTAATATATCATTTATTGAAGCGAACCAAGATAAAGTCAAGAAAAAATTCAACGCAATTTTCCCGGAATTCGTGACATCCCTCTCTTAGCAATAAAAATATGAACTGTAACCTAGCATAGCTGCTATACTAGGGACTTTTTGGTGTTCGAATCTGCCAGAACTCGTTGCACTCACCATCCACTGTTATTGTTACTCTGTGGCGAAATATTGAAGAACTTGAGGGAACTAAACAAAAAACCGTGGCTGAGAACCGTGGCAAGAAACATACCTAGGATACAGACTAACAGAGAGGATTATATTAGGAATTTTATTTTTTCCATTAAATTTAAATAATTTCTTATATACTTTGATCGAAAGCAAGTTTAGTAATGGACATACGAAAAAAGGGACCTCGGAAAACAAGAAACATACCTAGGATTCAATTATTTGAATTCACTTAAGACTAACAAATCTAGAGAGGATTATATGGGTTTGCAGGAATTTTATTTTTTCCATTAAATTTAAATAATTTCTTATATACTTTGATCGAAAGCAAGTTTAGTAATGGACATAAACTGTAAGGGGAAAAGGTATTTATTGAATTAAATACCTTTCCTCCAATGAGGCTATGCTTTGCTTGTACATATTGGAACAGTTGAAGAAGATGTGGTTGACATTACTCTCCGAACCACAGTCACACAGTGGAAATTCAATTATTTGAATTCGACTTAAGTGAAAGGAAGCTAGATTAATGGCAAATCTAGATCGACATATAGTGTTAATAAACGCCCTGGACTTGAACTCTAGCATAGCATTATGCGTTTGCTGTACAACAATTATGTAATGAACTGGGTTTGCACTATGACATCCCCTTTTAGCAATAAAAATATGAACTTTAACCTAGTTTAGCTTCTTCTGGGTTAGGCACTTTTTGGTGTTCGAATTTGCCAGGACTCTTTTCACTAACCGTTCACTATTATTGTTACTCTGTGGCGAAATATTGAAGAACTTGAGGGAACTAAACAAAAACAGAGAACCGGGGCTCCAGCGACACATTACACATCCGAGAAGGGACCTCGGAAAACAAGAAACATACCTAGGATACAGACTAACAGAGAGGATTATATAGCAATTTTATTTTTTCCAATAAATTTAAATAATTTCTTATAAACTTTGATCGAAAGCGAATTAAGTAGTGGACATAAGCTGTAAGGAGAAAAGGTATTTATTGAATTAAATACCTTTCCTCCAATGAGGCTATGCTTTGCTTGTACATATTGGAACAGTTGAAGAAGATGTGGTTGACATTACTCTCCGAACCACAGTCGCACAGTGGAAATTCAATTATTTGAATTCTACTTAAGTGAAAGGAAGCTAGATTAATGCCAAATCTAGATCGACATATAGTGTTAATAAACGCCCTGGACTTGAACTCTAGCATAGCATTATGCGTTTGCTGTACAACAATTATGTAATGAACTGGGTTTGCACTATGACGTCCCCTTTTAGCAATAAAAATATGAACTGTAACCTAGCACAGCTGCTATACTAGGGACTTTTTGGTGTTCGAATCTGCCAGGACTCGTTTCACACACCATTCACTGTTATTGTTACTCTGTGGCGAAATATTGAAGAACTTGAGGGAACTAAACAAAAACAGAGAACCGGGGCTCCAGCGACACATTACACATCCGAGAAGGGACCTCGGAAAACAAGAAACATACCTAGGATACAGACTAACAGAGAGGATTATATAGCAATTTTATTTTTTCCAATAAATTTAAATAATTTCTTATAAACTTTGATCGAAAGCGAATTAAGTAGTGGACATAAGCTGTAAGGAGAAAAGGTATTTATTGAATTAAATACCTTTCCTCCAATGAGGCTATGCTTTGCTTGTACATATTGGAACAGTTGAAGAAGATGTGGTTGACATTACTCTCCGAACCACAGTCGCACAGTGGAAATTCAATTATTTGAATTCTACTTAAGTGAAAGGAAGCTAGATTAATGCCAAATCTAGATCGACATATAGTGTTAATAAACGCCCTGGACTTGAACTCTAGCATAGCATTATGCGTTTGCTGTACAACAATTATGTAATGAACTGGGTTTGCACTATGACGTCCCCTTTTAGCAATAAAAATATGAACTGTAACCTAGCACAGCTGCTATACTAGGGACTTTTTGGTGTTCGAATCTGCCAGGACTCGTTTCACACACCATTCACTGTTATTGTTACTCTGTGGCGAAATATTGAAGAACTTGAGGGAACTAAACAAAAACAGAGAACCGGGGCTCCAGCGACACATTACACATCCGAGAAGGGACCTCGGAAAACAAGAAACATACCTAGGATACAGACTAACAGAGAGATTATATAGCAATTTTATTTTTTCCAATAAATTTAAATAATTTCTTATAAACTTTGATCGAAAGCGAATTAAGTAGTGGACATAAGCTGTAAGGAGAAAAGGTATTTATTGAATTAAATACCTTTCCTCCAATGAGGCTATGCTTTGCTTGTACATATTGGAACAGTTGAAGAAGATGTGGTTGACATTACTCTCCGAACCACAGTCGCACAGTGGAAATTCAATTATTTGAATTCTACTTAAGTGAAAGGAAGCTAGATTAATGCCAAATCTAGATCGACATATAGTGTTAATAAACGCCCTGGACTTGAACTCTAGCATAGCATTATGTATTTGCTATACAACAATTAAGTAACGTATGTGCATATGACATTTATTGAAACCCCTAATCCGAGACCTTCCCATATTCCTATTGTTCTAACAAGAATTTCTCACAATGAGTAATATGTATTTACATGCTGATTATATACAATAAATAATGCCTAAGTCAAGTGTTAGGTCCTATCGAAACAAATGCAGATGTAATAGTGTTATTCAATAATACAAAATTCCACGCACCGGTAGTATTTGCAATGCTCAAGACGTTAATATGTCGAGTAAAACAGAAAAAAGTTAGAAAACAAAATTTCGACAAAACAGCAAAAATTGTGTTGCCATGTGTTCGGTAATATGTGCACTTGTAATTGTAAACTGCGCAAAAAATCAAAAACAGCACACGAAAAAGAAATGGCACAACGACGAAGAACTCATATATAACTTTTGTTCATGACATTATTGTGAATAAATTTAGGCACCTAAATATATTAAACACAAACACAGGAAAACTTCCCCCAAAAAAAATGAGTATGTAGAAGTGTTGGTTCCAACAAGTACAACAACCCACACAATTTTTAATTTTTTAATTAAATACAAAGGAAGTATCTAATATAAATACCTACCTAATATAAAAGCCATGGACATGAACTAAAGGAAAATTAAAATATTACGAAATGCAAGGTAAAAAATTTGACAGAAATGTTATATGTGATAAAACATTAATCTAACAGTTACACACAATAATTGGTAGCTGGTATTTAAAACATTTGTAAGCTAATCTACTAAATCTACTTTTTCATTTATGTATAAAATAAACATTAAGTTAAGTGGTTTATGTAATATTCATGCATACATAATTATTATATTATTATTTTGATAATAAATTGTACTCTTGCAAGAAATTGTCTTTTGATATAAATTTCTTGGGTAACTTTATCTGTGTTGTATTTCAAATAACCCTAGATAGTTTGACCCGAATGACAAAGAATTATTAAAAACTCACCAATATTCATTGCAATTTAAAACAATATGTATACAAGACGCATTTTACACGAAAAGAAATGTCTCTGGGACGAACCTGACGTTTTAATTTAGCAAATTATATTTGAATGTACCAAACGATATTTAAAAATCATGTTGATTTTATAAAATAGCATTAGATTTACTACTGATTGAGAATATTTATGTAACTAACTTTTGACCTGCATAGAAAATTAATTTTTTGTATGAAGAAACGATAGTAGCACCTTAAAAATGCTAAACTAACATGAATGAGCATTCTGTGTTAGAGAATATGTAATCTAAATCAGGCTGAAGAAAATTATCATCCATGAAAAATAGATACTTGGGGTGGAATAGAATAAGTGAATATTAAATGAAACAACTCACCTTTAATTATTCATAAGTGACTGGGAGCACGAAATAAGTTGTGAAGAGGTTAGATTACATAATTTATATTTATACTAATATATTTCGTTTCCCTTGTAAAGTAGCATTTTAATTTTTTAGTGGAGATGATTGTAGTTGTTCTTTAAACCACCTGAGAAAAAAATGCTAAATCCCAACAAATTTTGAATTGCCTCAACTGCATTTAATTAGATTTCGGGTACAAAAATACTGAAATTAAATTTTAATATAAAATTTAGTGCAATGTATTTTCAAAAGAATTAAATACTAATAATTAGTTTTCGAACTATCATCCAATAAAAATAGCATTTATAATTCTAAGGTGCAAATACTTCTACTTTTGTTAGAGAAATATAAAAAGGAACCAATATGATTTACCAATAGATTGAAAATATGCAATAAGAAGTAATAAGACACCAATTTAAAAGCATTTTCTGAAGATGGTTTGTTAGGTATTCCTAAAAGAAAATAACGTACTCCAAAAATATAAATCTTGACGTACACCATAAATGTAAATCAAAATTACAACTTTATTTCTTCGGATAGAATGAACCTTGAAAAATACAGATTTTATCCCATCAGTCAGTCAAAAATCCAAGCAAATTGTCCTGTGCATTGAAGCATTTTCTACAAATAACAATTTAAGACATGTTAAAATATAACCCCAATTTCGAACGCATATTTGTGTATATAACTAAATTAAAAATTCTCTTCAAGAGACTATGAAAGGAAATAACATTAATATTCTAAATAAAACTACATTCTATAAAAAATTACACCAATCATATCTAAATTCCGGTTTTGATAATATTAATTGCAAGCATAATACTAGTATTAAATCACTGTTGTTTATTTCTAGATCATAGAGGTTATATTTCTTAAATCAATTTTTGAATTTGACAAGATATTCTGTAGACAATGAATTGTTAATTAGCAACCTATGTGAAGTAATAGCAATATAACCTCGGTAAATTATTGGAAGGATTTTGCCAAATTTCTTTACAATTCTCACTATTATATATTCTCTGCTGCAAAAACATGCAATATAGTAAGTGCACTTTTGTGAAAACTGAATTGGAGAGACGTTCATAAAAAAAGGTTTAGCCAATAACCAGAAAGATAAAGGATCGGATTTCAGAAACACAGCTCGTAAGGATTGTTAAAAAATCAAAAAAATGTATATGAAAATTAGCAAAAGTAAAACAAATTTTAATATTAACTTCAATATCATATGTAAAAACGTAAAAAGAAATTCTTAGAAGAGCGCCAAGAAAAGCATTTAGCAGCGATAGTAAAGAATGCGAGTGTTTGAATTCAATTTTTGATGATTCAATGTATGTAATAGAAAACATTTTCATAATGCAATAAAGAAAAAAAATAAGCATAAAAGTACAATATTTTGTTCCTTATAATTTAATTTTCAATTTAAAACTTTTCTTATCTAAAAGATAGGCAAATCAATTCGTTTTTTTTTAAATAGAAATATTAAATCATAAATTTCATTTGGTAAAAGCCTCCAAAAGTTTGTGATCTCATCGAATATTAAAAAACTTTCGTTTTTCTTTAAGTTAATCTAAAATACACCAGAACGAATGTTTAATAATATAGAAACAATATAAAAATGTTTATAAAAACGCAAATATTCCCAAAATATCAATATACAATAAATTATATAAAAAAATACCATAATTATATCTCGGGAAGATATTAGTTAATCAATATCAGAATGCAAATGGAAAGATAGAGGATGTATCCTGTATCATTTATAATACCTGGTATGTTATCTTAATCTTACAATTATTTCTACTTTATAACAAGTACTAAATAAAATTAAATATTCAATATATATAATATATAGCATATATGTATACGTATATTAGAAAAGTATATAAAAATATTGGAAGCATAAGATTTTTGAAGCTGTACATTAAAAGCGAAACATTATTATAAACATATAAAGTAGGAGAAGGAATGAGTTACATCACATTAACTTTTAGAAATCAATAAGAAAGAAACTTCGAACTATATATGTTTATCTGTTATTGGTAAAATTTTAAACGTCATGTATTTTAGGTTCACAAATCACTTTGTTTGAAGATTACGAAACTTGAATACTTGTGTGACTTTCATTCACACTTGAATTAATTTTTAAATAATATTCACAAGGGCAAACGATTCAACTATTTTAATGTGTAACTTCATTTAACCATTTATGCATTAGGACTTTCAAAATCTTGATTGTAGAACACGCACATCGACATGTATAACCACACGTTGACCAGATATATCTCGTTGGAATTTTTGGAAAGGAAAATGTGTATTCATGAGACATTAAGTACAGCTCTAGACATAATGATGAGGATATAAAAGAGATTATAACGAGTCAGCCGCGGTTTATTTACAAATTCATTTTGACATTCTATACTTCATGCTTTATAATACAGATATTTTAAGTCAGTCTCTATAACATTCTTAATGAGTATAATGCTTTCTTTAATTTAAATTAAAATTGTCAAATTTAGGCTTTCCCAGAATCCCCTGTGTCAAATTCTAATACATTTTAAAAAGTAACGAATATTTTTTAATTGCAGTTTGTAAAAATAGGTAATACACCCACTGAAGGCCAAAAAGAATAATTGTCTAGTTTTGTACAGCATTCCGGTGCAGACTTTTATACTCATAAGTTTTAAGGACGAAATATTTCCAATTAAGTAAATGTTAATCTATAGAATTGTCCAATGTTATCTTTAAAAATTGACAAAAGTGACTAAAATTTGAACTTTCAACAATACCAAATTATACTCAAGTAGGAAATATGCTTTTTACTTCAATATTTTTATGACACCTGAATTGAATACCGATTTTTTAACATTATTAAAAGTATTTAAAATTTCTGTTTGCATAATCAAAATGAAACGTTAACTCGACTTATACATAAAAACGAACTACATCGGTGAGCTACCGATATGTTGAACTTAGAGAAGAGAAAATACTGTTTTTTAATTGGAGAAATCTAATATATGAAGTGCTATAATGATTATTCTATAAAAATTCGGTGCTTTTAGCAATTCTCGTTTTTGAGATAGTCGAATTGTATTTTCAAATCGAAACATGTTAATCAAAACTGGCTTCCACAATCAGAAATTTTTAGGAAATGTACGAGGGCGATTTTGATGATAACCCCCCCCCCCCCCAACCTTTTTAAACACCAAATTTAGCCCTTTAAAAAAGATCATTATTTTCACATTAACTACAAAATGAAGTGGAAACTTTTGTAGTATAAAAAAGATTCAAGTCATATAAAAGATACTTACAAAGAGAATTTGTGGTGTGGTAAAAATATACAATATTAATACAGAAAGAATTGTCAAAGTTTGATTTGAATTTGATAACGTTTTGCAAACATAACCTTTAATATTACCCTGTTTGTTACGTAGTACGTGTGAATTCTTTTTTTTTCTTTCATAAAACATCAAAGAAAACGGGATAATTAGAAAGAAGACAAATAAAAGTTAAATACTGTCATAAGAAATATTGTAAACAATTAGTACCCCAAGAACAAATTAATGTCTGCTGCAGATTGAGTAATTTTATCAATTTCTAAAATTATTTTTGTGATTCTTATAAATCGTTTTAGATATTTTGCAGATATTCTGTAACAATCTTAATCTTTTAGTGTTGTTTTGATATAGATTGATTTTTAAAGTATATTCAATATATCTAAAATAATCGATTGTAGTTTTCCCGAATGTGATAAAAGATTCAAACGGTCGTTGCCCAGTTGCGAAAATGTAGAAATTCTAATTCATATCGTTATGTAATTGGTAACAAAAGAGGAATACAAAAATTAAGGACTTCACGACAAAAGTGATTTGTATTTTATTTGTACTTTTACCATATTAAACACTTAATAAATATATACATAAAATAAAATTCATTTTTAATATCTTCAATACAAAAGCGACTTGTGTTTCATTTGTACTTTTGCCATATCAAACATTGCAAGTAAATGTTCAAATAGCATTTATATTAAATGGTTCAAATATATTACACAGTTAGAAATAAAGGAAAATAGAAAATATTAATATAAAATGCAGAATAAAATATATATAGTGTAATGTATAATTAAATAAAAAATAAATAACTTACAAAAAAATTACATAAGTATGTAAATATATGTACTACATCAATATATGTATCTTGTTGTGTTTAAGGACTGCACATCTTTTTTATTAAAAAGTATATCTTTGTACATTCATGATATATCAATTGTCCAATATTTCCTATATCAAAATATTTGAACATTTGCAATTATATCGCTGGATTCCCTTTAGAAAATATGATTGCATGGCAGGTCAACAATCTCCTAATTATTCAATCTAAAGAAAGGGAAGTGTAGGGCTGCAATATAATTGAAATGTTGATATGCATCTTCATTAAATTAATGGCAATAATAGTACGAAAAATTAACAATTGACATTTAACAATGACGAAGATTTGAATTTGGTTTAAAAATGTCTATTCGTTTTAGTATTTACATCATTTAATGATTGAACACCGAAGTATTTTCTAACAATGAAACGTGTTCTTCAATTTCCAAAAGCGATATTATAAATAGGGTTAACATTTATAGTTTATATACAAATAATTTAAGTATAATAAAGCTTTATTGTATGAACACATACCAATACATTTAAGTAACGTGTAAAAAGATTATCCCCCGGAATTATTGTGCGACCAATTTTATTTGGCCGGCGATAAAAATGTAAACTAATACGCAAAACTTTTACCTCTCACTTCCTTAACCTATATATTCAACTGAAGTACAGTCATGTACAATATCATATCTATTTTGATCTATTTGTTGTTTTAATTTATAGGTTAACTTGTGTTTGTTGTATAATCTAATAGGCTGCAGTCATAACCTCACATTCACATGTCAAACTTGTGAATTAAGCGCGCCAATTTCTTTTTCTCGGAGTGTATCTTTTAAAACGACTTGACTGGCCAAATTAAATTGGTTGTAGTATATACGATATTACTCTAGTAGTCCAGTACAAACACCTTTACGTCATTTATTTATAATTATATAAAAAGATATTTTGACTAAATTCAAAATACTATCTGCAAACTAAGTTATGTTTGAATTTAATGAAATGTTTGTATTTAATAAAAGAAGAACTGCAAGTCCACACATAGGTGATATCAGATGTTAATGTTCGTCACCAAACACCATAAAATGCTATTATATATTCAAAGGTAATAAATTGTAGATGAAATCTTAAAACTATGCATATTTTCATTTATTATCAAATACATTTAGAAGTTTTTTATCAAGAATTTAATTCTAGAGCCCGGCAAGATTGTTTCATACGTACTAATAGAA
Source organism: Dermolepida albohirtum (assembly GCA_031893035.1). Taxonomy (NCBI): domain Eukaryota; kingdom Metazoa; phylum Arthropoda; class Insecta; order Coleoptera; family Scarabaeidae; genus Dermolepida; species Dermolepida albohirtum. The sequence goes on along the minus strand of JAVIWB010004050.1, from coordinate 9,766 downwards.
CTTTATTATCATACTTATACCTCCCGGGCAGCGCGAAAGTAATGTTTATTGTCCTATTACAAAGCTAATCGAATTTTTCAAAACTATGAACGAGATATTGAATTAAAACTTATTAAACGTAATTAGTATTAAGATACATTTTCCAAAAATTTGCATTAATATTTTAGGTCAATTTTAGTTTCTGGTTTTACAAGTGTAAATATTGTTTATCATTAGGTAAAAAAGAACCTTGCAGATTTTACACAATGACAATATTTTCAAATTAAAATTGTTAGCGATTTTTTAAATTGTCGAACCATGATTGCAATTTCTCATTTTAAAAATAAATTTCTAAAATTCTTCTCCATTACGCTTTTTTAAACTATTTTGTTCCATTTAAGTACTAGATTTTTAGAAAATCTATCATTTATCAAGTATTCCGAATTTGTTACATTGTTCCGATATAACTTCAAAGGCAAATTTGATGGTGGCTGTCGTTGATTAACTTAATCGCTTAAGATTGATATACAACCCCTTTCCACATTAATTTTCGTACTCTGCATACGTATTTCGACGATTAAGTTGTCATCATCAGCAGCAATTAATAATCTGCTGATGATCAAAGATCAATCAAGTTGTAAATAATGATATCTTAAATATAAGAATGATGATAAGTAATCAATTGTCAAATGTACATTTGGAAAATATTTTTAAATTAATTACAAATAAAGAAATAAGTTCTAATAAACTATTAACATATGGAATAGATACTTAGATAGATACTGGAACACATTGGGTTGCTATGCACGTAGATAATATTTAAAAATATTCAAAAATTAGTGAATTTCTTTGATTCATTTGGTAATTCATTACCGGGAAAATTTAAAATTCCAAGAAGTTATATAGTAACTAGTAATAATTATAATTTTCAAAATTCTAATGATGTATATTGTGGTTGGTGATGTTTATTATATTTATACGTGTTATTAATCATCTGAGACTGAGGATAAAGTTTTATGATCTTGTTTCAAACAAGTGAGGATCTTGTATATTTAATAATTTCTTCTATTGAATTAATATTTGCAACTTGTTTTGTTTTACCACAACATAATAATGGAATATCATCATCACCAACTGAAAATATCTGTTAGTTACTTTGGTATGTAGACTTCCGCGGTCGTGGTCCATGCTATCTGCTTCTGGGTTTCCGGGCTGTAACCGCGTCCATTGTATATCTGCTGACGTTTCGTACCCATTTGTATGGGACATCTTCAGAGCTGAACTACTGCACTGAAACTGACAGTTTCAGTGCAGTAGTTCAGCCCTGAAGATGTCCCATACAACGCGGTTCCAGCCCGGAAGCTCAGAAGCAGATATCTGTTAGTTACATTCATAAGAGCTCTATTCTTTATCTTCTTGAGACAATGTATTCTTTAAAGCAATTGGTGGTCGGCCAGATCCAATCTCTTTATTTTATTATCTATTACATCAACAATGGAAGTTAAAAACTGTAGATATACTTTTATTTCACAACGATTGCCGATTTATTTTCCAAAATAATTGACGAACCTTTTTTAATTGTAATATAGCCGTTCATATTAATAAAATAAAAATAAATATTCATAGGATTATTATTATATTAAATTAAGCTATTATTAAACATTCATATAAACTCTTCATTATCAACAAAATTTAAATTGAAATACATATTTCAAATAATTAAGAACAAAATAATTTAGTTATACACTACAGGCCAAAAATGAGGGATCACATACTGTAAATTAAAATTAACATATGCAGTGCAGGGTACATAACAACGAGCTCAATGCAAGCAAAAAAAACGTGTCGAAAGACCAAGTATGACCACTAGACAAGACAATTTGCGACTGGAACTGTTATACAAACGGAATAGACGGTTAACAGCTCCACAGTTTCGCGCAGAATTAAATATAAATCGTGAAAATCCGGTGTCACCGACTATCGTAAAGACGTTTATCACAGGCTGGACTAAAAGGCCGATTTCCTGTTCGTAAACCATTGCTATGATCACAAAATCGTAAAAAGACGATTACAATAGACCTGGGAGCACCAACATTGGGATGTGGAAATGTGGAAGCGGGTTCTGTAGACGGACCAAGTGTTTGGAAGTAATCGGCGCGTTTTTGTTGTCGAAAGGACGATACCAGAATGTATTGTACCAACAGTTAAACACGGTAGAGGTTCAGTTCTTGTTTGACGATCATCACCATCTTTTAATGGTGTTGGAGATTTGCATAGAATTGATGGACTTGAATTTTAAGAAAAGATGCATATTTGAAAATTTTTAAGAAACATAATACCGTCCAGAATTAAATTGATAGCAGAAAGTTTTTATTTCCAACAAGATAATGACCCCAAACACAGCTAGACTTTGTAAGGACTATGAGAAACAAAAAAAAAGAAGAAGGACTTCTTGTAAATATGGTTTGGCCCGCACAATAGCCAGATATGAATCGTATTGAGTTGCTGTAGCATAAGCTAGACAGAAAAGTAAGAGAACACTGTCCAAAATCGCAACACCAGTTGTGGGAACACCTTACATCTTGGAACAATATTCCAGTTGAAACTCTTCAAAAACTTGTGCCGAGACTACCCAAAATTTGTAAAGAAATTATTAAGTGTGAAGGTGGATATTTTGACGAAAGTCGTTTAAAATAAAAAGTGGCAATTTTCTTCATAGAACTAATGATATTATTTTGTTTTGTAAGGATATATAGTTTATTTTTATAGTAATTACATTTTTATACGTATATACATATATTGTTTTACCAAAAGTGTATAACTCTTTTGTATTTTACTTATAGTGAACCCTCATTCATGGCCGGCAGTGTATATCTATAATTAAACTGTTCCAAAACGAAATTAAAAATTTGTTTAAATATTAAACTATATTTTTAATGTTTATTTTAAAACTTAGTCGTGCCATCTATCGCTTTGTAGATGCATATTAATCATTTTTGTAGTATATGTAAGTAATATTGGCATAAAATTTAATTAAAATTGTAAATCTGTTTATATTCGTTCACAATTTGGTGACGATTAAATAAAGCCAGTCTGTTATGTAATTTTGGCGTGCGAACGGGTAAAATGACGAAAAAATGAGTTTCCTAAGATAAATGCATTTAAAGTAATGATAAAACGAGTAAAACTGAAGTAAAATCTGTAAATAAAGCGATATAAATAGGTTCACAGGTTACTTACATATATTTCAAATAAGTATATTTAATTTTTACTTTCTTTTATAAATCCAGAAACTAAAATAAATTGCTAATTGATCTTATCGTTTAGTCTCTTCGATAAACATTTAAAGCTAAGAATAAGTCCTTATTTTTCAAATTTTTTTTTATATAATTTCATCTACTCATTCTCTTCAATTTGTAAACATTTATATGAGAATCAATACTTTACTCCCTCTAAAAATTTTTCGTTAACATTAGCGAGTCCACTAATAATGCAAGCCATGAAATATTCATTCAATCAAGTTTCAAAAATTGTGCGTAGACAATTTAGGCTTCTTTAGGCCGTATTTTACTATCTCCGAAATAGACTGAGGTGATTAAATGTAAAAATCAGCATTAAACCTGAATAATTAGTGGTTGTGATCATTTGCATTAGTGTTTGGAGTTACTTTTTGTGTAACATCACATGTATTATAGTCAAGCTATGGGACACGGTTAAGAAACAATTCATTTTTCTGCCGATACATGGTACAGTAAAAGGTTTGGTTATATACAATATCTGTTAGACAAACTTTAATTTTAATTGTGGGATAATCAAAATGATATTTATGCTCTACAAACATTATTGCTGTATGTAGTTTCTAGAGCTTCACAAAAGCAGAATTCTATTATAGAATAAATATTAAATAATATCATTTTATGTATTTATTTTCAGAAAAATTATTATTGGAGTTATACTTTAAATAAATTTAAATAAGATTGCTATTTTAAGTGAGATTAGAATCAATTGTTTGAGGAAAGCATAGGCTTTCATGCATCATTTATGCCTGGTCTAAATTAACTATTTTTAAAAGAATACCTTGAATACTTGATTGTTGAGGTCGTTATTTTCTGAAATTCCATTACATTAAAGAATAAATAAAATATTCTGAATAAATATCACACTGTATTATATTTTAACCGCGACTAGTTTCGTCTGTTAGGACTTGCTTGATATTGTTCTAACAGACGATACTAGCCGCAGTTAATATACAACATAGTGTGAAGTTTAGACAAAATCGTAATTCTTAGTTTTATTTATTCTTTAGTGTAATATCTTGAGTCTTCATTTTAATAAATTTTTTAAAGGCGGTTACCCCGTGTATTTATAAAAAATCGATTTGTATAAATTGATTCCCATGTGTAGAATATGCTGGTGAAGTGATTTTCCAGATATTCGAGGTCGTTGGGAAGTTACAGCGGATAGAAAACCAGGTGTCCGGAGATCTTGGTCGAACGCTCTGTGGGGTGGGACACCGAGCCTTTTGTGACGCTCGGTTTCTTACCTGAGACCATTCAAAACACAAGTGCACTCATATAAAAATGTATACAGAGAGATTTAGAAGGTCACTTCTTTTCCCAAACGTTAAAATACAACGATTAGTTTAGTTTTGGCTTGGCTTGGCACCGAAGAGTGTAAAAGCTACAAAGAATCAGTTCGAAATCAGATCAGTTTATAAGCTGTTCATGTTTGCAATGAGTGATAATAAAGGAGGCAAATCCGGTGATATTCATTCTGATCGGTCTAAGAAACGAAATATGGAAATCCTCATACAGTGCAGAGTGATACAGAATTCACATCAGCTTCAGGCTAAGCAACTCAAAGACAGTATGAAGAGATTGTAACATTTTTGGCTGTAATTATCTTTAACGACGGATTTCAAGGAGTAATAACAACATTGACGACAGTGGGATGTTTAATTAGCCACGAAGCGCATGCTAACGTGCACCGCCATGATGAAGCACGTGTCGCTCGCTCTGAACGATGCTTGAGCGATATCGTGAAACGATCCAGAATTGAAGCAAGAGCAGAACAAGCACCTTTAAGGGACTTCCAAGAAGGAATTCTCTATGGACCAGGCATAGTAGATTAATTATGAGTAAAGATTTTATAATTTAAATCGAATTTGAACTTTTAAACTCTTCCTGAAATTGCATTTTTCTAAATGGTCTCTACGATATCTAAAAAAACGGTTTGACCGATTGCTTTACAATTTTAGTGGTAGATTCGGAACATGTAGTCATCGACTAAACTAAAATAATGCGAAAATTTCTAGCTATTTTTTTCCTAACAAAATCGAAAAAATTAAATTTGAAAATTAATTTTCAGAAACACGTCGATTATTCAATCTTCAATATTTTCGAATAATTCTACTTCATGCGATAGACACAGCTTCACAGATTAAAACGCCGTTTGGTTTTTTGATTTCAGATAAGCCAATCAGTCGAAATCATGGAGACCGTCGACAAACTCTTCGACATGGATGCCTTTGGAGTAGTGCAACACTTTGTGATGAAGATTTTGATCTGAAAATAATCTGACTCACTGTTGAAATGTCAATAAATATATAGCAAATAGTTTAAACTTCCGTATTTTTATTGTTCGTCAAAAAATCCCCAAAAAAAACCCGGTTGTCACACGGGGTGACTGCCTTAAACTGCGAATTATAAATAAACATTTACATGTCACTAATTATTCATTTCTCTTCAACATAAGCAATGATATCTAAACAATTATTACATTTAAATTATGCCCGTAGTACAATATTGAAACTCCAAATAAAAAGAACGCAGAAATTTATGAACAATCGAAATAAATTTATTGTATAATCTTCGATTCATTTTTATATTTTCAGATTTAAATATTTTGTTTTGTGTTTATACTCATAAACATTTGGTATTTAAAATTAATACACAATAGCATTGGCTGCATAAATATTTTTTAAAAATTTAATTTGATGTATGTGTATACGCATGGAAAATAAAATTCCAATAGAGATTTTTAAACCAAAAGTTTACTTATTGTAAAGTAAAAAGAGTATTCGAAAGATATATTAAAATATTCTCAAAAGCATTAGGTGTAAAATAAAAATAACATTATAAAATTGCACGGAGATTTTTAAAATATTTTTTAACAGTTTCTTAAATACTCTTTATACCTCCCCTATATAAATATCATATATTTTAATGTATCACATGTTTGAAATAAAATTTGTGTACTTTGTATAAGTCAAGTTTTGTTCTACATCAATCCCTCAATTATTCGTCAGAAACCTTATATAAAACACTGCAAAAGTATTAGTGTGCAACATTTTTTTTTTAACATTTCTCTTATACCAGTACAAATAGTTTCTCTGTTTTAAATTATGTATGTATATAGCGATATCCAATTATCTTGCTTAATTGACAATTATGTGTGTTGCAACCTATTCATTGCTTTATCTCTAAATCGTCTTCGCGCCAATTCAGACATAGCGACGGGACCTAGATGTGCTACCTGAGGTGAAGTTGCGATCGCTCTGAATGTTGCCGCGACGGCTTCTTTCAAATGGGGTCCCTCCTTTCTACTGCACATGTCACTGAGAGGTACGTAATTCTGGTTGTAATACGATTGACTTTGTGTAATAATAGGTCCTATTTGATTGATTTGTACATGGTGTGCCCGCATGTTGACCCAAGGGTGTTTCACTAGCTGAGTAGCGGTCGGTCGTCTTTGAGGGGCAACGTGTAGCATATCTGCGACCAAATCGCGGGCATGTTGAGATATATGTGACCACCTTTCGCCCTAGTTAAAAAAAAAGAAAATTCAGCAAGGGACAATATTTAAGAAGACGTATACACGGAAGTTGTTAAACCACAAAATTATTTCTAGAGCCTAAAATTTAAAAAGAAGCTTGCTAAATTTAGAATCCAATTACACGTACTATTGTTAAATGCAAAGCTTTTGCGTTACTACTTTTAGTACTCAACAATAAATTAAAGTCTTCAAAACTTTACGATTAAAAATATCTGGTGCTTAATAACCTTTGCCAGATAGTATTCATTAAGATATATTACCTGTAAGTCCAAGTTTCCAGAACTGATCCTTTGTAAAATGTGTTGCGGACTATCGCTAGTATCCGTACTAAATGGACACCGCCCAGACAACATAATGTATAAGACAACACCAAGAGACCATATGTCACAAGCGGCATCATAACCTTGCCTTTTCAAAACTTCGGGTGCCACATAATGCGCTGTGTAACAAGGCGTCATTAACAAACCATTTTCAGCACGTAACTACAATTAAGAAAACGAGCATATTCTTTAAAATGAACGAACTGTATCCATCTAATGTGAATGTACATTACCGTCCATATTACTTCGTACACTCAAATTTAAAAAAAGGGAGTACAGTTAAACTAATTTAAGTCGAAATTTAAAATTATTATTGTATTATTGTTTATAGATGTTTGTAAAGTATAATAATTAAAATTACAGTAATTCTAACGTTAAATAAACAAAGAGATCTTAAACATTCCACCCATCGAAGAAACCCCCTTTTGCGCGAAGAACAGCCCGTACAATTTGAAGCAACCGTTTCACGAGTTTTCAAGGACTCTATTCGCTATACTATTTCATTCTTCTTGCAGTATGTTCCACGAGTGATTTGTTGAGGTAGGATACACTTTTCGGACCCTCCTGTCCAATTTATTCCACAACAATTCTATGGGATTTAAGTCGGGGCTTTCGGTGGCCGTGTTATTATTTGTGAGGTATTATTGTTTTGTTCGCTATTTAAGAAATTCTTACATATTACTGCTGAGTGTATGGGGTCATTATCCTGCAGAATCACAACATTTTCACCGATTAAACGTAGCCCCGATAGTATTGCATTTTCTTGCAATATTTCTAAATAACCCCCCTTTCGCAAAATGCCCTCGATTCGCTTCAAGTCCCCTATGCCGGCGTAGCAAAAACAACCCCAAATGATCACAGAACTTGTGTTGGCACTATACAATCTCGCAGCATTCTTTGATCACTCGCTTTTCTTACAAAAACACGCCTTGATTGTCCAAACGCTCTAACTTTGATCCATCAGTCCATAAGACCCTTTTCCAATCATCCAATGTCCAATCTCTGGGTGTTTCTGCCCATTGTTGTCGTTTTTGCCTGTTTCCCCGTCGAAGTAAGGGCTTTCTTATAGCAATGCGGGAGTGAAGATTTGCAGATTTTAATTTTATTTTCACCGTAGTAACAGAAATTTTTCTTGCACGGTAGCGATTCATTTTTGCGGTGATTCCAGGCGCTATCAATCTCCTATTTCGTTTACTTAGTAATTTTATACGCTCATTGTCGGCGTGAGATGTTATTCGCTTACGACATGAATATGCCAGATCTTTTAAGCTGTCCGTGCGTTGATGTCGCCGAATAATATTACTAACAGTGGATTTAATAACATGTGTCTTTTCTGAAATTTGACACACCAAATAACCTTCTTGATGAAAAGCAATAGTTACAGAACGTTTTTCTAAACTTGTTGGTTTTCCTTTCGGCATTTTAAGAAGTTCACATAAAAAATACGGCCTTATCAGTGATGCTCACGCTAGCAAGTTTATTTGAAAACTAATGCATACTTCGGTACGCAAGACTCTTTGGAGTAAGGGCAGATAAGTTTCGCAAGCTTTTTGCTTGCAATATTGTCTCAAAAATAATCGTATTTATGGCGGTACGGATTATTCCAGGAATTACCGCAGTGAATCATAAAATATAATAGTTATTTGCAGGTGCTCTATATATATTTGCCTGCAATTGGTTATAAATCTCCTAAAAGACCAAATGTAAACATATTATTTATATTTAAACGCAATTATATTATTTTTTAGAAAAGTTTACTAAATTTCACTAGCTGTCAGAGCTAATATGGACGGATAAATAAGATTTTAAAATATGAAAAAAGAAAATGAACCACAAAACAAATCCAAAAAAATATATTTTATTACCTGCTTAGCAAAGCCCATATCACAGATTGTAACGCTTTCAGGAGAACAGTCTTCTGAAGCAAATAGTATATTAGCAGGCTTCAAATCTCTATGTACAACGCAATTTTCATGAAGAAATGCCACAGTTTCAGCTAAAGTTTTCAATATGGCCGCCGCTTCATACTCCGATAGACGTTTCTTTGCTATCATATAATCTAAAAGATCACCACCGCGAAGCAATTGCAAGACTAAATAAACTTTGCCCGCTTCTTCATAGACACCTTTTAAAGAGACAATACCTGGATGATGACCATATCTTAGTAATATTTCTACTTCTTCTATACAATCACATGATGCTTTGTTTATTATCTATAAAAGAAAAACGATAGACAAAATATAAGATGCCAGTCGCTAATACAAAAATGAACGTATTATTTCGAGTGAAAAAGTATGTTTTATTAATTTTCAAATCATCTGAATTTTACTTTATAAGAGTAGTTAGGTTAGAGGCTCTGACCCTGCGAAAACCCAATAGTCTTATGGAGAAATACATGTATGTAACGTCACGTACGGTAGCTGCTAGCGACGAAAGATATTTCATATTTCCCTTTGAAGTCGGTTCTCTCTCATGTATATTACGTCACGTCTGCTGCTATCGACAAAGTGTGTTTCATCCTTTTCTTTGAAGTCGTCTCTCTTTGTCTGATGGGGGTAATTTGCATTGGTAATGAAGTGGAAATAAAGAATCATGTCGGAATATGAGGATTTTAGCAAATAATCGATAGAAAC
>JAVIWB010004049.1:0-53641 GCA_031893035.1 Dermolepida albohirtum | reverse complement strand
TAGTTGTATTTTTTTAAAAATCATTATTAAAAATTTGTGGTAATTTCAAAAGAAGTGGGGATGGACACATTTTAACTTTTCCTACACGGTTCATAAGATCATTGTTCTTCTATAATCTCTCTATTTGATAAGATAAAATTGCATTTTTTGCTACAATGCTCGTTAATATCGCGTTTCTATTAATTTAATGTTACTTTCGAATGATTGATGAAAATTGTCTATGATGCCTCTAATAATAATATGAAGATTGAAATAAAGTGCGGCTATTTTTTCATAACAACCTTAAAAGTGGCAATACTTGTTGGATAATCTACTAGAGATTTATAAAATTATTGTGCTTCATGATTAGTTCCAACTAATCGAGGCCAGTTGGATGGCGTTCAACAGACCAAATGCGATTTGCGACTAATCGTTTAATTGACCATCTTTTGTACTAAAAGATTCGACATCAAAAGAGATTTCGGCTTCTTATCTAAAGTATTTTCGGTGGATAATTCCCTACTGCTCCATTAATTATTGCACAAATTGAAATTTAGGGAATTAATGGACATTATTAACCTAAATTATTTTAGGGAACAGATGTCGTCCATAAAGTCAGCAGTTAGATATCACCATTTACAATGATTGATATTTTCAATTGTGAGGTACGATAATTAGCATTAATTAATAGATGATCATCAGTAAATATGATACATTAATATTGTTTAATATTTGTTCTGTTTCTCAAAGTTTATGTTTCTTACTAAATACCTCTTATTTTTCGAAAGACCCTTTCCCGAAAAATATTGACAGGATATTTTAGCATGGCAGGAGTATTTATGGCGATTTAGCTTAGCCTATGGTTTTCGTAATATTAATTAATTGTATTGTTTTCATTAATATTTATCAACCACGTCAAATGAACGTTTTTGACCTGCTGGCTAATTTTTAGTTTGAAGTTTATAGTTACTTCTGACATTTTTCGGTTAAAGTTCAATTTGTAACGATAAACCTCCTAGAATAGGGTAATATATTTGAAGTAGAATATTTGCTTTACATTTTTATATTCTAAGCAATTTGTCAGGCTCAAACTAGAATCATTTTTACATTAGGCCAGAGATTGTAATTGGGAGTTATCTAGAATATAAAGGGAATAGTTTACGAGTTCCAAACTAATATATGAGGGTTGCCGTTTATATTTCTGGAATAGTAAACAAAAAAAATTTTATTATCGAAATTAGTTTCAATGCTTTTCAAAATATTCCCCTTGAAAATCAATGCATTTTTGCATTCGTTTATACCAATCCGAAAAGCATTGCTGCCACTGTGACGGCGGTATCTCCAAAATATGGGTTTTGAATGCCTCAACTGCCTCTTCCGGCATAGAAAACCGTTGACCACGAAGTTTATTCCTCATGTATGGGAACAAAAAGAAATCGCAGGGTATGTTAGATCAGGGTTCTACGGCGGATGACTCAGCAATTCAGTGTTTTGCTCGGTCAAATATAATTGTTTGAACCGACCTGTGAGAGCTCGCATTGTCATAGTGGAGAATGATCTGTCGTTTTCGGTTAGTTTTCCTTACTTCTTCAAAAACCTTGGCAAACAAATAGTTGTGTACCATTTGGTATTTACCATTCTACAACTCTCCAAAGGCACGGTTGCAACGTGACAGGTTTTTCCGAAAAAACAGGCGACCATTTGCTTTGATGTGCTTCGAGCGCGAACAACTTTTGTTGGTTTTGGCTCATCTTGGAATACCTACTCTGTTGACTGCTGTTTCCTATCGGGCTCATACGCATAGATCCAAGATTCATCACCTGTGACAACTTTATAAATGTTCTCTGAAGCACCGCCATTGTATTTTTTGTGCATTTCTTGATACCAATCAACACGAGTCCTTTTTTGAGCGGTTATCAAATTATGTGGTACCCAACGTGAATATAGCTGCTTAACGGCTAAATGTTCATGCAGGATCTTATGCACGCTGGTGTTACTAATATCTAGAGATGCCTCGATCTCACAGTATGTCAATAGGGACTTGACAACTCTTAATTCGATTTGTGAACGCACCCTTTCACTAATCATCGAACTGTCACTGTCAATTTATTCAGTAAACTTAACATTTTCATCATGGTAAAGTACCCGAACGAGCAACGTCTGCAAATTATAAAAATTTACTACAGAAATTCGGAATCGGTGACCGCTACTTTAACAGCGTTAACTCCGATTTTCGGTCGTAATTCTCGCCCTAGTAATAAAATTTGAGTCTACATATTCGTTGTGTGATGTTCCCGTGCCAGTGAGACAACGGGTTGGTCGAAGTGTCGAAAATATCGCTGCCGTTGAAACGTCCGTAGCAAATGATCCAAATCAGTCAATTCCACGGTGTTCTCAAGAGTTTGGCATCGCCCAGACCACTTTATGGCGAATTTTGCGCAAGGATCTTGGTTTACACCCATACAAGATCAAGCTGACTCAATAATTGAAGCCGATGGACCATTTGAAGCAACGTACGTTCTTCGATTGGGCTCTGGAAAAGATGCGCCAAGATGATCAATTTCATCGCAAAATCATTTTCAGTGACGAAACTCATTTTTGGCTCAATGGGTTCGTCAATAAGCAAAATATGCGTTATTGGTCGGGTGAAAATCCACATGTGCGGTTTGCATGCCGGCAGCGTCATAGGGCCATATTTTTTCGTCGACGATAATGATCGTCACGTTACTGTGAATGGTAATCGTTATCGCGCCATGATTACCGATTATTTTTGGCCAGAATTTTAAGATATGTACTTGAACATGTGGTTTCAGCAGGACGGTGCCACAAGCCACACAGCACACGTTACAATCAATTTATTGAAGAGTAAGTTTGATGAGCGTGTTATCTCAAGAAATGGACCAGTCGATTGGCCGCCTCGTTCGTGCGATTTAATGCCTCTAGACTTTTTTCTTTGGGACTACGTCAAGTCATTGGTCTATGCCAACAAGCCGACAACGTTGGAAGAGCTCAGAGCCAACATTGAACGCGAAATAGCAGCCGTTTCGGCCGAATTGTGTGGCCGAGTCATCGAAAATTGGGTCAAACGAATCAACCGCTGCAAACGTGCCCGCGGTGACCATATGAACGAAGTCTAGTCCATTCATAAATGTTTTGATTTTACTTCAACCCGATAATAAAGTTTTTGAAATATCTCAAATGGTCTGCATTTTATTTTGAAAAAAATTTGTGAAGTCCTTATTGGAAAACCCTTTATTATCAATTCAGACACTGCATTAATGTTTTCCGACACAACAACATTTGTGGGACGACCTTCACGAAATTCATTGTCCAAAGAACGCCGTCCAAGTTTGAATTCACTATACCAACTGTATATATACTGTAATTTTCTATGGTGCTTCATCGCCATATAAAGAGTTCATCTCGTCGATGCATTCTTATTGAGAAAATCCACGCCAAAAGTTATGAAAAATAATTGACTTCGCTAGTCAATTCCACTTGTTCGCTGACATAAAATTTTCAAGTTACTGTCAACAATAGAAACAGCAACCGGATAATAATAAAACTGTCAAGGCAAATACAAAGGGTACTAGGAAAGTTTAGCAATACAACTTTGTTTATTTAATTTTTTCAAAGTAATTTCCACTACACTCAATACACCTCTCCATCCTCCGAAACCAGTCTTTAAACCAGTTCTGTTAAGTTTCACTAGGGAGTAAAGCATACTTGTTGTCCCAAGTCCGCAGAAGGTCCTCATCACTGGAAAACCGCCTCCCTTTTAGCTTCATTTTCACATGCGGGAACAGTGCAAAATCGCAGGACGCAAGATCTGGACTGTAGGGAGGGTGCTCGAGAAGTTTCAATCCTGTCGTGGTCAAATATTTGGTGCAGGCTTTGGCACGACGAGCTGGAGCATTGTCGTGATGGGGGAACCAGGTGTCCATTCTTGACTTTGGCCGCAGGTTCTTCATAGATCCAATGTCGTTAGGCAGGCACTGTTCAGTATACCACTTAGCTGTGACAGTCTTCTGTGTGTCCAAAACGATGCATTCCACAATACCACTCAATTTGAAAAATACAGCTATCATTTTCTTCTTTACAGATCGGGATTTTCTGACAACTACGGGTGTGTCGTCATCATCAAAGACCCAAACTTTGTTTCGAGCCTTGGTCGGCACATCGTAATAGTATAGCCAAGTCTCGTCGCCTGTCACGATCACATACCGAGATTGTCCCTTATTAAACTTTTTTAGCATCTCCCGGCACCAAGTCACACGTCGTGTCATCTGCTCTTCAGTCAGTCGATGCGGCACCCAGAGAGAACGAAGTTTCTTCACGTGCAAATGATCATGCAGAATCGATCGAATTGCTGGTGCCTGAAGTACCCTCTATCTGTTGGTAGGTCACTCGCACGTCCTCGCGAAGCATTTTCCTCACAGTAGTAATGTTTTCCTCCGTAACTGACGCTCGTGGCGTTCCCGGTCTCTCAGCATCGTCCACAGTTAAATTTCCCCTTTGGAATTCTCTATACCACCTGAATATCGTTGTGCGATGTGGACAAACATCACCTAGTGCAAGAGTCATTTCTTGGAAGCACTGGTTTATGTTTAAACCACGCACGAAATTATAACGCAAAACTGCCCTCTCAAATAATTTTTAGATTTTTTCTACGAAGTACCGATTTTCATTATGAACAGTTCCAGGATATCTCGTATTTTTAAAAGTTTCTTAATTTATGCATTTCAAATATAATGTAATATTTTAAAAAGCAACTAATATAAATACATAACACAAGAAGTACTTTAATATTAAATTAAAGCATATTTTTGTAATTTAATATAATACTTTTTTGTTTATAATACATGTGATGAAATAAATTTCTTGTTTATTAGATCATTTTTCAAAACAAGTTTTGTTAATTCCCAAGTTGCGAATGATTCAAAATATTATTTACATATGTCGTCTTATTGTCTATACTATCTGACAACATATTTTAGATAAAATAATCGCATAATAATCGTTATTCTATTATCACTATGAATAAGATGTCCAAATTCATATTCTTATACTCTAAAAGAACGATTTCAAGTACACAATATTTCACATATTTCAGTTGATATGAAATTACTTACATTTAGTTGTGTATTATTTTTACCACAAACACATTTAAATTAAATTAATAATAGCTGATATTTTTCCGCAACAAAAAAATTTTAAAATCCTAGTTAAAATTGGGTCTACTGTAAATGCAAATAATATATAATTGATGCAATAAAAAGTCAGAAAAAGAGCAATCCGTAGTAAGCACATAAGATAGGAAAATTAAATGCAATATTGACTGTTCCTATGGAAACTTGTGATTATTCGAATGGCCGTTTTATATCTCACCTGTTTGCAGCTAAATTTAATAAAGCCATGGATATGTTTTTTCCGGTTTGAGATTTGTGTTTCTTGATGAACAATTAAAAATATATGGACTTGATTTGTACAATTTCCACGAACATATTTTACAATAAGATAGCATTTATTCACATCGAAAGTAATTTTTGTTCCCTATTTTATACCCGTTTCTTTGGACTTAAAGCTAAATATGCAAATCATCAAAAAAAAAAATTGTTATGATTTCGTTCTTGATGGCATTCAGTTATATTTGCTAAATCAATTCTAGTTTCAACTGGTAAGAAAAGTAGATCTATTTAAAAATGTCACAAAAATTTAAAATATTTCGTTTCATGCCTTCAGAAACACCAACGCTTGCTAAATAATATTAATAGGATTTACAAATACAGCGTCACAATATTATAATTAGTGTAGCAGTATAATTTACCTATACGAGGAACACTTCGAAAATAACTGTCTATATGTGAAATACGTAGTACCAATGTCAATAAAAAGTTTTACATAAAAAATTTGCAAAACCGTTCCTCTTTTATTCCAATCGTGGACAATAAATCTTTTAAATAATCAGTTTGAATCTTTCACGGAAACACCAATATTTTACTGTGATTTTAAACTTAGTACAAAAGAAGACAAATGCCTTGATGCATACAGTTTTCTTTTGGAAGTGAAGCTGTATGCCGGGCGACTGTGGTATAAAAATTTAATAGGAGACACAATTTTCTACAAGATGATGTAAGTGAAGGTAAGCCAAACACTGCAATCTCTCCCGAAAACATCTGATTGTTTAGTGTATGATAAATAATACCTACCGTGTGATTTATGTTTAAGTAGAGGAGAAACTCTAGAGGACTGCTAAGACCGAAGAACATAAGGCAGCAAATGCTTAATGGTACCACCATGCTCAGATGTATTAGACACCCCAGGTAAAAACCCTTATTCTCGGTATTATCCAAGTCTGACGGAAATTAACATAAAAATAGTTAATGGTATTTACAGAAATGCGTTTTTGAATACCCTAGTTAATCCCCTATTGAAAAGAATAGGTGGAAAGGGGAAATTGTGGATTTTAGAAATTTAGTGTCATTCTAGCAGTGTGTGAGCAATGTGCGTTTGTGAGTTTGTGGTAGAGATCAATTAGATTATCCTATTTTTTCACGTTGTGTCAGTTATTTGTTGAAGAAAAATGCCTAAAACACGCGAGTTGTCGGTAGGGGAACGCGCCCAAATAGTGCTACTGCATTCCCAGAAGTTATCAATAGCAGCAATTGCAAAAAAAAAATGTTCGCGATGTGCAGTCCGTACAACCATTAGTCGCTATCAGGAGAGTGGGTCGTTTGTTAACAGACCAAAAAGTGGCAGAAAATCCTGTACCTCGATTAGAGAAGATAGAATTTTACAAAGACTGGCTCTCAGTCATAGGAAAAAATCGTGGAAACAGCTCGCCAGTGAGCTGAAACAGCGTTATCGCGTAACAGTTTTTGCGCAAACAGTGAGAAGGCGTCTCCAGCGTGCTGGTTTACGAGGGTGTAAAGCGCGACGTAAACTGCTTTTAACTGACGCTCATAAAAAGAAGCGGTATTTATGGGCCAAACAACATGAAAATTGGACAATCGAGAAGTGGTCGAAGATTCTTTGGTCTGATGAATCGAATATCGAAGTATGTAAGTACATCTTCATTACTAATATTCTTATCGTTGTATGCAATTCAGTCTACATGTAACATTAAACAAAATTAATCCTGTCTAAGTGCTAACTTTCTTCTTTTGCCAGGCAGCTTTGGGGACTACCTGGGACGCTATACGTTCGGCGTAGGCAAGGGGAAGCTTATGAACCACAATGTATCATTCCCACAGTAAAATTTGGAGGTGGTAGTATCATGGCTTGGGGTTGTATGTCTGCATACGGAGTTGGAGACGTGTACCTGTGCGATGGACGGATGGATAGCCAACGCTATTTAGCCATGTTGGAGGAAGTATTGGAACCGTCTGTGCTAAAACTATTCAACCAGGATATTCCACAATACATTTTTCAGCAAGATAATGCGCCCTGCCACAAATCGGGAGCTGTAATGCGTTGGTTCGAGGAAAACACAGTGGAGGTATTGGATTGGCCGCCACAAAGTCCCGATTTGTCGCCCATTGAAAATTTGTGGCGTATCTTAAAAACTAAGATCACGGAACATAAATGCCTGTCAAAAGCAGAATTATCAACAAAAATTCGCGAAATATGGGCTGCAATACCACCGGCAGAGTGTTACAATTTAGTAGCAACTATGCCTCGACGAGTGCGAGCTGTCATTAAGGTCAAGGGCGGAGCGACAAAATATCGATAAATTGTACTATATTACTAAATAACACTTTGTACGTAATTTTCATAACTGTTTTATTTTCCTCACCTCTCATTTGACTAAACTATATAAACTATATATGTATGTACATAAATTCGTAAGGTGTCTAATACATTTGAGCATGGTTGTATATGACTAAAATTTCATCAAAAGTGCGTACAGATCTATAAAGACAATTTAATACTTCATCATGATAATACGTTATCTGGTACAGCAAAATTAGGGGATATTTTGAAAAATAAAGCTCTAATGTTCTGATATTATCTGCTGGACAGACAATTTTTCATTGAAGAAGAAATTCATTCATATATTATATTTTTCTTCTTGAGACTTCCTTGGACGGAATTACTTTAATAACAAATATACTTAGTATTATTTTTGTCGTACAGTACTGTGCAAAAGAAAGAAGCACCTAAGAATATTTTCCAAAATTTATTTACTAAAACGTTTTTACTAATAATTATTGGGTTAATTTAATTTATAATACTTAATACATCTTTCCAAGAACGATTCACTTATTGGTAGAAATGTAATCACTGGAAATTTCCAAGTTTAAAACATCATACTTCTACGTAGAGGTGAGATCGATCGCTTGATATAAGGATTAAAGTAATAAATTTTATTGCACCACAATGCTCTGCAATAAAATTTCAAGGCAGAGTTATTTATCTATAAGATTTTGTTTTTAATTCAGTGGTAGAAACGATACAGAGCGGTTCCACAATGGAATTGATTTAGAGTCTTAAAAAACGCGCCTAGAAGTGAAATTTTCGTTTTAAGAAAAAATCGTAAGCTGTAAATTATTATAATAGATAGAAAATGCCTAAAATAGCATTACTAGACAGAAATAAAATTATTGTTTTACACTAAGAGGGTTATAGTCAAGTGAAAATATCAAAGATAGTGAAACCCTTACTGCGACGAAGTAATAGAAGGAAACTATTAAAACATGCCAGAGATCACGAAATTTGGGGATATAATGAGTGGCAACAAGTACTATAGACTGACGAATCTAAATATCAATTATTTGGAACGAACAGATGTCAGTATGTTAGACGACGCCCTGGTGAATCGTTATTGGAACCATGTTTACACACTACCATAAAGCATGGAAGAGGCAATATCCAAGTTTGGGGTTGTATTTCGGCAGCAGGCGTGGGTGTGTAAAAATAGAGGGTAAATTAACTGGTGAGAAATACGGAACACTATTAGAAGAATGTGCCGTACCATCAGGGCAGCGATTTATTGGCAATAATTTCATTCTACGGCAAGATAATGATCCCAAGCATACCTCAAGACAAAAATTTCATTAATTCATTAATGGAAAGCCTACCAAGAAGAATGCAGGATACCATAAAAAATAAAAGTGGTCATACAAAATATTGAAAATTTAAGTTGTTTATGCTTAAATATCGATATGTTAGCTTTTATTCATTAAAAAATTTTTAACTTGTGTAAGATTATTATTTATCCTTTTATAATAGTTTCTTGCAAAATTCAAGAAGGTGCTTCTTTCTTTTGCACAGTACTGTATATGCATTAGTACAGTCGTATCTTCAAATTTATGGAATCATCTTTTTTGTTTTACTTAGCATTTTAATACCTCTCACTAATCATAAATATTTTCTTTTTTTAATTAACTTTTTAGTGTTTGTCTTTATACGAATAGTACTATATATTTTAGGCTCTGCAAGTGTTGCAAAAGGCATAAGTGTGTATATAGACAGCTTGGCAAACGATACGTTAAGGAATGCATTTATGGATGTTGCTCCAATTAACGCTCAATATATGGCCGATTATTTTGATTTCTTTTCTTTTGGTATTTCCGTACTTTTGGCTGGTAGGTTATCATTTTACAATAATTCTTAGTTATACTACATACTACAAAAATTTTTATTTTTTCATTTGTTTCAGTTGCTTTAGGGTTTGGCATGAAAGAAAGTAGTATGATGAACAATCTGTTCACTGTTATCAATGTTTTTATAGTTCTATTCGTTGTAATAGCAGGCTCTACCCAAGGTATTTACCAAACAGATTCTTCTCACTTTGTCTTTAGTAAACAAATAAATTATTTTAGCTGATTCGAGTAATTGGAGGTTAGAACCTGATCCTGATTCTGGTGCTGGTGAGGGTGGATTCTTTCC
Organism: Dermolepida albohirtum; assembly: GCA_031893035.1. Lineage (NCBI taxonomy): Eukaryota > Metazoa > Arthropoda > Insecta > Coleoptera > Scarabaeidae > Dermolepida > Dermolepida albohirtum. The sequence goes on along the minus strand of JAVIWB010004049.1, from coordinate 43,771 downwards.
ATTTGGTATTGGGGGAATGATTAAAGGTGCAGCAACATGTTTTTACGCTTTCATTGGTTTTGATTGTATTGCAACAACGGGAGAGGAAGTGAAGAATCCGACAAAAGCTATTCCCATAGCGATAGTGACTTCTTTACTAATTTGCTTCTTATGCTACTTTAGCACAGCTACGGTAGTGACAATGATGGTGCCGTTTTATGCGCAGGTTTGTATTTCTATATAAATCAAAATAATATTGTTATTACAAATAAACTTTTACCTGAATAACAATAAAACTGATAATTTTTCAGATTCTGTTGTAACTGTCGTACAAAATAATTACTCAAAAACAATACTTTGCCATTAATATTAACTTTAATCTGAAATAAATATTTTGCTAATGAATTAAAGCAGAAAATTAAACAGGTTTCATATATTAAACCAATCGATGCAAATTTGAAACAAAGAGTGAAGTTATCATTAATGAATTTGCTTTTTTAAGTTTTAATTTTAGCGTTCAATTGCAATTGTTTTGAAATATACATGTTTCTGAAATGATATATGTAATTATAAATTAAAAAAATGATGTACTGAATTCAATATCAACATTTTGTTTATTATTATGTAGTAAATGTTTGTATATGGGGATCTCGCTTAATTTAAAGGAAATAATTTTGGTTAAATTAGAGGAATTATTCCCAAGGATTGTTCAAGTTATTGGATATCTTCCAATTTACAAATTTCCACGTTTCTCAGAAGTTATAGAAAGATATAGAAAAATACAAAATTTCTTCTAATTGTAACAACTCTTTTGTTGTAATAGACGTAATTTTTATTTATACTTTCTTAAGGTACTTTTTTACATAGAATTTAAATATCGACTTGGTTTTTCTTTGCACTTTCCATTTTTTAGATTCAACTCCTTAATTAAATCAAAGTACCCTTTGAAGTTTTCGAACACGTGTTTTTCTACTTTTTACAACAAGTAATATAATAGTAATAATAATAATAATATGATAAGTAAAACGTGATGTATGATAAACGAAATAATTGACCATTTCGTTCTAAACCTACTTGTGTCTTGGGTAGTGTCGACCTAGTTCGCACTGTATTGCTTGTGACGTGTGAAATGTTATGAGATACTGTAAGCCTAGGTTCATAACGAACGTTTACCTAGCTCTCAACAAAAAAGTTCAAGGGTGTTAAGGCAGGAAATCTTTGGTTGGTCATAAAATGTGCCCTGGATTACCAAGCCGCGAATTTGGAAACCGATTATTTAAATATTCGCTGACTAAGTTTGTTATTGGAAGCAGATATTAATGTTCTCAATCAGCGATATATCATGTATCAAATTTCATCTATGATCATAGAAAGAATGGTAGAGTATAATGCTAAGTTTATCGCAAGAGAGGAAATAGTCAAAAATTATCTAGCCACGACAGATACAACATTTGCACGTTGCCAAGTAACGTTCAATAGTGACATTTTTGTATTTGTTTGTCAAATTCGACATCAATCCATTCATTATTTTGTGCTTTGCGAATGTATCTATATGTTTTGTGAAATTAGAAGATAGGGTCATCAAATTTTTGACAAAGGAATGGCTAGTTGTTGCAGAAAAGGTGACGCAAATGAGTTGAAGTTCAGAAAGTTTAGGGTGAAAAATAAAATTATTGAAAAAATCCTAATCTTCTGTTTCATTATTCATTCTAGTTCCCCTCATTTAGTTTTGTAAAAAATTTTTTTTTATAAAGTGACGAAAGTTTTGAAGGATGACTACAGAATTTATAACAGATATTAGCAATAAAAGAATTTGTTATATGATATCACTAAAATTATTAATAATTGGGTAATATATTTTATGTTAATGATAATATAACAATACTAACTCTAAATTCCGAAAATTTGGAGTTTGAATTAATTAGTATGTTGTTAATTGTTTATTAATAAGGTTCTTTGTATTTTATATATTTTAGGACATTAATGCCCCTCTTCCACACGCGTTTGCAGAAGTTGGCTTGGTATGGGCCAAATGGGTCGTAGCAATTGGGGGTATTTTTGGGCTTGTTGCAAGGTATTGAATTAACATCATGTTATTGTAAGATGTATATTTCTAACGTTATCCTTTACCAACAGTTTGTTTGGCGCCATGTTTCCGTTACCTAGAATTTTATATGCTATGGCATCAGATGGATTAATTTTTCGATTTTTAGGCATAATCAGTAACAGATTTTCAGCACCAGTAATTGGGACATTGTTAGCCGGTGTATTAACAGGTGTTGATCTCTCTTTATATTATTGTTAATAAAATATTACAACGCAATTATGTTTTTTAGGACTAATGTCAGCCCTTTTCAATTTAGCCCAGTTGGTAAACATGATGTCTATTGGCACTTTATTAGCATATACTATAGTAGCAGCTTGTGTACTACTTTTGCGGTAAGGATCTGATCGACTGATTTTTTTGGCGTCAAGGCTTTCTGTTGTTTTGTTGCATTTGTATCTGTTTTTGTTTTGTGTAATCATAAACAGATTTGAAGCCGGAGAAGACGTGGAATACAATTTATTAAAATTCAACGATACAGACTCTGAAAACGAATCGTAAGTACGAAATTTCATTTCAAAAGTGGTTTTGATAACAGTAACATGTATGTATCATGTGTGTGTATGTGTGTGTGCACATTTATTGATTCAATCCTTAAAAACTATTAGATAAGTTAATAACATGCAAAGTTCTGTAAACTAAATGACTTGAAATATATATCATAACTAAAAATTAAATAAATATACTAGTGTGGGAAAATAGAAGTCTGAACATTCATATTATTGCGGTGTATCATAGTAAACTAGACATACTTATTTGGCCTGTATATTTGTGTGAAATAGCATAGTAGGATCCTTCCCTTTACATCCAGACGCTCGCACAAGTAGGGATTACATCCAATGGAACAGGTTTCCGTAGCTTTTCTATGTCCAGTAATGCATTTTCACCTGATACATAGTTTAATATTGAATAATGATATTACGACTAAATAATATTTTCATATTCAAATGGTCTTTAAATAATTCTCATATTTGGTCAGTAATGAAAGTATCTACAGTAATACCAAAGACAAGTTTTTTTTATATAATAATCAATATAACTCCAAATTACTTTTATAGGACATTGTCTAATAAATGTAATAGTAGTTTGGATATTTTAGTAGGTTAAAATTTGCTTACATTTACTACTACTTACTGTTTTTTAATCTTACGTATAACTTCTTAAATACAGTCTGTAGAGAAATTCAAATTGAAATAAATATATTTATAAGAGTACCAAGTATTTAAGCAAGCAGGAAAAATAAATTTTTCCGCTTCTTATAGAAGTAGTTTTTATTGGGAATACGAGTAAAGTTTAAAAATAAAGACGAAGCAGTGTTTTTGTACAAAGTGACTTGAAGCTAAGTAGAGAAACAGCAAGAGCACCATACTTGTGATACTTTAAAAAGTTTAAAATTGTTGATGGTGAACTAGATCGAATCCGATTGCGTGCAATGCTAAAGTAAAATTCTTAATAATTAGAAAATAACATTAAAAAAGCCAAGGATTATTTGATAATTACCAGAGAACACTTGGAGCCGAAACAAAAAACCATCAACAGTGATTGATAATACATTATGTTTGGTGATGTATGTTCTTTTTATTCTTGAAGACACATAAACGAGATTAGTATTAGAAAGTCAATGTCTCTTCACAGGTACTCTAGATGCCCGTAAAATAATTAAATTGTATTAAAAAAGTTTGTTATCTTAAATGCAAAAATAGTTAAGAGGGGAAAAAGAGATTGTCTGTTTAAAAAAAAGCAATGAGCATCGGAATCGGATTTATACGACTGAAAAGAAAGAAAACACTGTCGGAAATCAATCGAATTGAAAGTTTAATTGTAAAATTACAAAATACGGCGATTGTGTTTAATTTCTGGTGCTTTGTCTTGCTAATGTACCTATGTCATTTTATGGTGGTTTATTTGAATCATTTAACAATTTACGTCTCTTGATTAGATTAAGTAATATTTATATTTATAGCTTACAATAGTTGCGAAATACTTATTTTACTTCATACATATTATATATATATATACACAGTCTGTCGCAGAGGAAACTTTTTAAAATAGTAGTTCTTAGTGGCGCCATCTATTAAAAAATATGCGTCGGTAAGGTATATCTTTCACCAATGTTATGTCAAAATATCATGACATTTGCATCATTAGTAGCAGAAAAATTGCGTATAAAGTAAGTGTGTATTTGGAAAAAAAAATGAATTTTGAACAAAGAGCAAATATCGAGTTCTGCTTTAAACTCGATAACTCGCTTATTGAAACGCTTCATTTAATGAAATAAATGTATGATGATGCGTGTTTATCACGTACGAGTGTGTATGATTGGTATAAATGATTAAAAGACGATCGTATGCAAAAAATCTGTGGTTACAGAAAGTAACATCAAACTTGTGCGTGAATTTATTAGAAACGAGCTGATATCCTCACTGCGATACGTAGGAATGCAATTAAATATTTCCAAAGATTCAATTTATCGCATTTTGACACAGAATTTGGAACTGAGACAGATTTGTGTAAGGTTTGTACCGCACAAGCTAACTGAATTCAACATTCTCCAGACTTAATTAAAGACTCAAAAAAGGACGAAAACTTCAGGCATTGTATTGTATTGTAACTGGCGATGAGACGTGGTGTTTTCAATACGATCCAGAGACCAAGCGTCAAAGCTCTGAATGAAAGCGTCCAAGCGAAGAAAGACAAAAAAAAGTCGTTTGGAGAAGTCAAAAGTGAAGACAATGTTGATTTGTTTTTATGATTCGCAGGGTATAGTGCACAAAAAATTTGTACTAACTAGTCAAACAGTCAATGCTGTATATTATCTTGGTGTTATGAAGCGTCTTTTGGCGCGTATTCGTCATGCGCGCCCTCAATATCGTGAAAATGGTAGCTGGCGTTTGCACCATCTCATCTCTCGACGCTTATCACTAATTTTCTAATTACAAATGGAATTTTAACCATCAACCATTCACCGCATTCACCGGATTTGGTTCCCTGTGATTTCTATCTACTCTCCAAACTATATTTACGAGATGAAAGGACAGTGATATGCCGACGTCGATGCCATTAAAAAGACGTCGACAGCGATCTTGAAAGATATCTCTAAAAATAAACTTAAAAATTCATTCGACATGTTAATTGACCGTACAAAATGTTGTGTTCAGGCCGCAGGCGACTACTTTTAATAAAGTAAATAAATTTTAACTAAATAATAAGCTTTTGTTTTTATTTTTAAAAATTCCGTTTTCTCTGAGACAGGCTGTGTATAAAAACATGACAAATGCCTAATAATTTTATAAAGAACAACTCTATTGTCGATGCGGTCTTGATTGAGGCGCGTTTTGTCTACCCAAGACTCGCCATCTCGAACCTCGTCGATAAATTATCATTTTCACTTTCTGATCGTCATATTGATGTATCGTCTCGATACAAAATATCGCGAGAAAAGAACAATTTGTTAACGAGGTTCGATATTTGCTGAAGAGTCTCAGATGTAACATAGAGTTGTTCTTTATTTAAGGTTATATTTTATTTAAATGCCATTTAATTATATTGATATTAAGAATTTTATAGGTTAGAATAATTATTTACTTGCAAATAAAATTACACCAAGCGATTTTGGTTTCAAAGCTGTCTGCTTTTTTACAAAACTATTAGTTTTTTTACAGTTTCTGGTTGCTTGGTTGATTTAAATTATTGAACTATCCTAGCATACGTATTTAAATAACAGATTTTACATTGAGGTTTCATCATAGGTACACAGATTCACCTAGATTCGAAATGAATGTTGAAGATTCTAATATTAAAGATCTACACGAATCAAACACATCTAAATCAGGAATTATGAGTCATATCTTTGGTTGTGGTCATGAGAAACGACCTACCAAATTTACCGAAAAACTAGCAGCTGTGTATATAGTGATTTACTGTAAGTCGTCCTGTTAATAAGCCACACTACTTAATATTATTTTGTGTTTTTTAGTGATTTTAGCGCTCGTTTTTGGTTTGTTTTTAATTTTCATTTATGATGACCTCGCAAACGGAAGAATATATGCTATCGTCTTAACATCAGTTGTTGGATTTTTAATGATAGTGATGTTAATGTTACTAAGTTTACAACCGACTAGTACTAAGAAGCTAACTTTTAAGGTAATATACGATATATTTATGAGAGTAGCACCGATTGTTTATGAAAACAAATAAGTAGAATACACCTAGCTAACGAAGTATGTCTTGAAATCACAATTTTATTGTTCCCTTTGAAAGACATGATTTAGTTTTAATAAAGAGTATAATAATAATTGTTTTCATATTTATTTCAAAGCTTTTAGTTAAAATACAATTAATATGTAAACATTTTTAAAAATCTGTGTAAAGTAAGTTTTTAAAGCACAAAGGGTACTAGGAAAGTTTTGCAAGAGAGCTTTGTTTATTTAATTTTTTCAAAGTAATTTCCTCTACACTCAATACACCTCTCCATCCTCCGAAACCAATCTTTAAACCAGTTCTGCCAAGTTTCACTAGAGAGTAAAGCAAACTCGTTGTCCCAAGCCCGCAGAAGGTCCTCATCACTGGAAAATCGCCTACCTTCTAGTTTCATTTTCACATGCGGGAACAGTGCAAAGTCGCATGGAGCAAAATCTGAACTGTAGGGAGAGAGTGCTCGAGAAGTTTCGGTGCAGGCTTTGGCGCAGTGAGCTGGAGTATTATCGTGATGGAGGAACCAGGTGTCCATTCTTGACTTTGACCGTAGGTTCTTCATAGATCCAATGACTTTAGGCAGGCACTTAGCTGTGACTGTCTTCTGTGTGTCCAAGACGCGTTCCACAATTCCACTCGATTTGAAAAATACAGCTATCATTTTCTTCTTTACAGATCGGAATTTTCAAACAACTACGGGTGTGTCCTCATCATCAAAGACCCAAACTTTGTTTTGAGCTTTGGTCGGCACATCGTAATAATACAGCCAAGTCTTGTCACCTGTCACGATGTTGGTCACATACCGAGATTGTCCCTTATTAAACTTTTTTAGCATCTCCCGGCATCAAGTTACATGTCGTGTCATCTGCTCTTCAGTCAGTAGATGCGGCACCCACAAAGAACGAAGTTTCTTCACGTGCAAGTGATCATGCAGAATCGAACGAATTGCTGGTGCATTTAGGCCTGAAGTACCCTCTATCTGTTGGTAGGCCTCTCGCCTGTCCTCGCTAAACATTTTCCTCACGGTAGTAACGTTTTCCTCCATAAGTGACGTCCGCGACCTTCCCGGCCTCTCAGCATCCTCCACAGTTAAATTTCCCCTTTTGAATTCTCTATACCACCTGAATATCATCATTTCTTGGAAGCACTTGTCTATGTTTAAACCACGCACGAAATTAGAACGCAAAACTGCCCTTATCTCATTTCGTGACCACGATGCCATCGCAAGCACTTTACACTCTCACTGTTAATGAATAACTAAGCCCATCGACATGGCGCGGCGGCTACTATGCACGAATGAATATGTTTCAACATGCAGCAACGAGCGGCTTCCTATGATTCATTGTTGCGTCATATTGCACAACTTTCCTAGTACCATTTGTATTAGTATCAAGGCAATTGAACATTATTATTTCTATTGGAACGCCAATGTAGTTTCCAATTTATTGAATACGAAAATAACAAGAAAATAAGTAATAATTAAAAAAATTATATTTAATGGCCTGTAAATTAAATTTTAAAAAACGTTTGATATAAAATTTTGCGAGAATATATTTTTGGGACTTGCAAATATCTAAATATCTGTGTTATTTTCTTTATACAGTTACCGAAGAAATTAGCCCCAATAAATCTTTAAAAATTGAAAATATAATGTTTGGGAAGAATCTACTTAAATTTTTTGTACTCGTTGATTCGTTATGCTACCATCTCATTGATTGCTAGTTGTTCTACAATTGTCTATAGAAAATAGGAGACATACTTCATATAATGATAATAAAGATTTTTGTTAATGGCAATTATCTCTAAGCACTTGCTAAATCATTTTTTGAAAATTTGATAATTATTTCACGTGATGATTTCGAGAAATTGTCAGGAAAGCGGTACTTCGTTGAGAAATAGTAAACTTCGTTAACTTGGAATGTTTCTTGTCTAATTCTGAAGTTTATTCTCTGGTGATGGCAATTTGCAGCCAAGGCGAACCTCTGCTCAAAAATAATCAAATTTTATATGGTATTAATTATTCATTGCAAGCAATCATGATATTAGCCATCGAACTGTACTAAGGGTTCTAAAGAAAGAAAAATATCGTTCTTACTAAGTTATTCGAGTACATGAACTAATAACACAGCATGACTGAGACAAGCCCCTTCAATTTTGTGAAGATTTGATTGAAGAAATAACTAATTTATTAAACTATATTATTTCAAGTGATAAAGCTCTTCTCTGAAATGGTGACGTGCACAGACAGGTAGGTACTGGGCCACTGAAAATCCTTACTGTATGTACGAATGCCATACACAATGTCCCTAGAAACTGAACATTTGGGCTGGTTTCGCGAGCAATTATATTTTAAGCCCATATTTTATCGATGCCACCTTAATTTTCTTCCTTTCGAGCTTATATCTGCTCTTGCTCAAATATTTCTAATTAAAGTGATGTATACCTAGTCCTGCCATAAGTATTGATACAAGTGTAAACGCACCTTTTTGCAGATGATAACTTGAAAGCACAAAAATTTTATGTTGGCAGTTCTGACATTTGATATATGCTTTAGTGCCGAACAATTTCACTATAGCGTGAGTCGCCATTATGGAATGGTCGGATAAAGAGAGCCGTATTGCGGTTATTGCACTTCATAAGTGTGGAATAGAAAGAGCCCGTATTTTTGATTTATTGAAACCGTTAAATATTACGCGTGTGTTTGTGTATCGTACTGTTAAGTTATTCATTGACCGTAAAAGATCTGGCAGGCCTCGCATAGTTCGTACACCACAGGCCATCAATGCTGTGAGGTCCCGCATCAATCGACATCCTGTCCGCAAACAGAAAATCATGGCTCGTGAAATGGGTATTGCTCCGAGAACCATGAGCCGTATCATTAAACAAGACCTAGGACTTAGAGCTTTCAAACGACAAAGAGGACGGCGCCTTAACGTTGAATTAAAAAAGAATAGGAAGAAAAAATTCAGATACCTGATATCGCTGTACGGCAAAGAGCGTTACAAAAAAATTCTGTTTTCTGATGAAAAAATATTTACCGTGGAAGAAACTTTTAACAAGCAGAATGGTAGGGTGTATGCACGGTCCTCCAAGGAAGCCAGTGAAGTGGTGCCAAGGATTCAGCGAGGTCATTTTCCTGCTTCAGTGATGGTTTGATGGGGAGTATCCTATGACGGTGTCACTTCCTTGCATTTTTGTGAAAAAGGTGTTAAAACAGCGGCCAAAAACTATCAACGAGACATTTTAAGCAATGTAGTGGAGCCCCTGAACTACACCATGTTCCAAAACCAACCATGGATATTCCAACAAGACTCTGCGCCCGCTCACAAGGCCAAAACAACTCAGCAATGGCTTGAAAATCATGTACCTGAGTTTATTAGTACTGACTATTGGCTGTCAGCAAGCCCAGACCTAAATCCGCTCGACTACAAACTGTGGTCAATATTAGAGGGCATGGTCTGTAGATGACCCCATCGTAACCTGGAATCATTGAAGCAAGCGTTAACAGAAGCAGTCGACAATTTTCCCATGGATATCGTCCGTACAGCGATTGATGAGTGGCCCTGCAGACTTCGGCGTTGTATTAAGGCAAATGGCGGCCATTTCGAGTAATTCGCATTGTATTTTGTAGCTTACTATTGCCAAAATAAACTATCAAAAAATAATTTAAATCCAACTTGCAGTTTTCTTTTTGTACTTAAAAACCTTTATATCAGTATTTATGGCAGGACTAGGTATATTCCTGCTTTTAATATTTGATTTCAGTAAGACGGTCGCCACCACATTCGACATTTTGTATACATACATGCATTTATCTTAAGTATTTTCATAACCGATGAATCGGCAGGCGAAACTCTAGAGTAACTAGCACGATCACCTGGTCTTTCTTTCCTTGACTATGTCTTTTGAGGATATTTAAAAGGAAAACATTCTCAACGAAATACAGAAATTTTCGAGATTAAAGGAACGAATGTGGAATGCAGGAATATCAGTGCATTAGTGATAATGTTCTAAACAAATTTCATAATCGACTTTTCTATTTAAAGACTAATTAATGAGTGGCAATTCGAACATTTGATATGATTTCTATTGGTAAAATTATTAGAAGCATAGATTTATTTGTGGCAGCTGTGGAAAGTTTATTGTACACATAATAAGTAATTTACTTTTTTCTTTCGATTAGATTCAAATTAAAGTATGGTGTTTTGGTACTACTTCCATTCATAATAATGTTGACAAAAATCTTTTTACAATCTGCGCAGATAAATAAAAGTTTTTAAAAGTACTTACAATGCTTTTAAGAATGAAGAATATATTGTTGTGTGGGATTCTCTTTTGCTCAGACTCTATAAAGATTACAATAAATGAAAGTACAGCGTGTTTCAAAAAGAATATACGTATTACAAAGTATTATTTTTTCCAAACTATCGATCGCTGCGCCTCGGCTCGGCTATTGGAGAAACGAATACATAGTCTAGTTTATTTAATAGTCGCCACATGTCATTTGTCTTCTGTTGTTCTTGGTAACTGTCATAAGTTTAAAATGGCTACTCCGCAGCAGAAATCAGTTTGTGTTCTCGAGTTTGCGAAGTGCAATTCCGTGATTACAGTGCAAAGACGTTTCAGGTTGAGCTACCAAATTGATCCTCCGAATGGGTGGAACATTCGCAGATGGTATCAACAGTTTGTAGATACAAGATGTGTATGTAAAGGAAAGAGTCCTGGCCGCCCTCCTGTTTCTGAAGAAAATGTTACATATATTCAAACTGCTTTCCAACGTAATCCTTCAAAATCAACTCGTCATGCTAGTCGGGAGTTATAACTGCCTACAACAACAATTTGGCGTGTTTTGAAAAGTCGGTTGGTTATGGAGCCGTATAAGTTACAGCTCTGCGTCCTGATGACAAACGGAAACGTGTGGCATTTTGTAACGAGATTCATGATGCTATTGACAATGATAACACTTTCGCACAACGCATCGTGCTCAGTGATGAAGCGACTTTTCATGTTAGTAGTCTGGTAAACAAACACAATGTTCGAATTTGGGGTCTACAGAACCCACATGCAGCCATTGAAAATGTACGAGATTCGCCTAAAATCAATGTGTTTTGTGCGATATTCCGACCATCTGTTTACCGCCCATTCTTCTTTGATGAAAACACGGTTAACAGTCAGCAGTACCTCATTATGTTACAAAACTGGTTGTTTCCGAGGCTGCACGAAGACAACTTCATTTTTCAACAAGACGGGACACGCCCTCACTGGAGTCGCCAAGTGCGTGAATATCTGAATGAAACTCTACCGAACCGTTGGATTGGTTATCTAGAAGCTGGCGACTTAGCATGTATCAGCTGGGCTCCACGGTCACCGGATATGACACTCTGTGACTTCTTCCTGTGGGGTTTCGTTAAAGACAACGTTTATGTACCACCACTTCCTCAGGACCTAGAAGAGTTGAAGAACCGGATCCGTACTGCCATAACATCAGTGACGAAGGACATGCTTGCCCGGGTATGGGAGAAATTTGAGTATCGATGTGATATTGTTCGTGTCGCTGATGGAGGACATATTGTACATATGTGATCTGAACTTGAGAGGTTCGTAAATATGTGTGTAAAGTTTCATATTCGTACGTCTTAAAGTTTAATAAATATATGCTTTCGAAATACGTATATTCTTTTTGAAATAGCCTATATATTATTTAAACGTTTTGACCTTATTTTATATGCTATTTATTAATCGTCATAGGGGATATTACGTATTATCCATTTCCGATAGAAAAAGATACGCTTTGAATTTAAAAAGTAAAAATCGACTTCTCCGAGCAGTTTCGTTAAACGCCAATAAAAAAAAATATGAATTTTATTCCAGACTTATTCACATGCCGTTGAAAGTGGAATAGAAAGGATTAACAAATTTGAAAAATAGTACAGCTCTCGCTGATCCCCCAGGTCGTGTTAGTAAAACCTAATGCACTAGTTTAAGGTGATTTTGAAGAACAACAATTTAAAATATCATTGTACTTAATTTACAAAAATAATCGGTGCTACATACACTCTTTTAAATAATTAATATCAGATACCCACATTGTAATTTTTAACTATGTGGTAGTTACCTATGGTCAATCCTCCAGGTGTAATTTTTAGTAATCAATATCAACTAAGTGAACTGTTCTTATGTAATCCTATCTTACTTTTTTTGTAATATTACTGCTATAGGTACCTTTAGTTCCATTCTTACCTGCTTTAAGTATCTTAATTAACATTTATTTAATGTTGATGTTGGACGCTCAGACATGGATAAGATTTGGTGCCTGGATGGTTATTGGTAAGTAATAATAAGTTAACTAGAGCTTGTAATTTGCCTTTTGCATGCTGTAAATAACGACGCACTATGCACACTTTAACATTTTTCCATACAGGCGTACCGATGTATATATTTTTACGACTTTGCTGTCACTCTAAACACTCCCAATTGGAAAAATCTTCGACGGCAATACAAAATGGAGACATTACCCACAATGGCCAATTAGTTCCTCATGCTGATGAAAATAAATTGATTGGAGTTATTGTTAATGGAGATGTGAAAATAAAACCTACAGCACCACCACAAGATTATTCAGAAGATAGTGGTTTCGGAAGTTCATTTGCTTTAGATGACACATCGGATATTGTAGACGAACCTCCGCTTGAAGTTAAGTCGAAATTATCAGTTACCAGTGCAGATGAAGTAATAGCAGAGTTGGATAATGTAATACAACAAGAGGAGACCATGCAAAAGACTGAAGCTCAGTTACCCGATAGAAAGCTTTCAATTGATACAATGTCAAATGCTTCTTGTCTTCCTGTCGAAGAAAAAGTTGTTGCACTAGTGCATCGCGAAGATGTTATAAGCGAACCTACTACTCCCTCTATTAATCCTTCGATCCCTTCCTCAATATTGATCATACAAGATCCTAAAAATGAGAAGAAATTGGAAGAAGTTCCGCTCGCAACAGAACCGCTAGATGAGGAAGCTGTAAATCCAATTCTTGACAAACATGCAGAATCGACAGTTGTGGATCAAAAAATAGCGGAAAGTGATGAAGATAAGGTTGATAAATCGGAGAATGATGAACGCGCCGATGAAATTTCTATTACACAGTCAAGATCCACTTCCAGCGTTAGTCCACCTATTAGCTTAGAAGACCTCCATAGTGAAAAGAATGAAAGCGATACGGACATAATTGAAGAAATAGCTCCTGTTATTCCAATACCTCCACCGTTACCTAATTTTGAGGACTATAAGCCTATTCGCATACCGAGAGCTAGTTTGGAAAAAAAGCAACAGCCAATTCTCACTCATATAACTGATATTAAACCTAGACCACTTTCTACTCAAGCTTCGAAAACATCCGACACAGTTAGTACATCTAGTAGTGTAGATGAATCAGTAGAAGATAATGTGGTATTTGGGGGCAAGAGGTATGCCGCTGTTGCAGCACAACTCGAAGAGATGCTTAAAAGTAACAACATTCAGCAAAAACTTACTAAACCAGAGCAACACGAACTTGAACTGCCTAGACAATCAGAGACGCTAAAACCTGTTATGTCACAAGTTATCGGAGAGATAGTAAGAAATAGTGCAGTACCAGATGTAGAAAATGATAGCGATGAAAAAGTGGATTACAAATCGCAATCACCATCCGACATCAGAGGTAAATTAGAAAATATATTTAGACAACCGAGTAAGGTACTAAGAAGACCAACGAGACCCAAGACTGTTATTGAAACAAATCCTGATGTAAATAAGTCGGAACAAATGAAAGATGAAAAAGCTGAAAAGCAGGTAAAAACCAACGATTCCGAAGGTATAAGTAATGATGAAGATGCGCACAAAGAAAAAATGAACGATATTTTTAAAACTATTAAATTACGGAAGTTAAATAGTTTTCAAGAGAAACTAGCAAACGAATGAGTATAGCAATCTGCGATGTTTTGTATATAAGTTTTAACAACAATGATTCATAACTCGGAGCTAGATTGAGATTAATTGTAAATAATAGTTTCAAAAATATTTTTGTTAAGTCTCCTTCAAACTTAGATTGTGCAGGATTCGGCAAGAAATAACGAGTATTTTTATTACGTATTAGATTTTATTTCTATTTATTTATTTAAATGAACATAATATACAGTGAAAAAATATTACTTTTTATTATTTATCAGCATTAAATTGTCTCAGTTCATTGTTCGTCATTTCTAACTATACATAATAAAATTTTCAAATGATAAATTGGTTTGGTGTAAAATTATGAAAATTAATATGATTTCAATGTAGTGTCTTAACTTTTTCACTATTCTCCACTAAATATGATACAATGTGTCTAGAGAAATGTTTTTTGCCATTTAAAATGTGTTTTATTAAAAATACATTCAAATCAAGTTTCTTAACCTTGATTCGAATGTGAAATATACTTGTACTATAGATAAAAGAATCAACATTTATTAACTCACGCTGCATTGAAGTAGTAGAGAACTAGCGTTCTACAATCTTTTATACATTTCCAGAGGAATATTGTATTTTTGTAAACACTTAGGCTACGAAAATTATAAACATTATATATATACGTCATTAAATATTATTTGCACTGGTACTTCCATCTATTGTTTCTGTGATATGAGCTAAAACTGTGAATATATGATACGAATATTGGTTCTAATGCTGCACCAGAATATCTAGAACACATTTCATATATTCGAAATTCACCACATATTTCGAAATTATTTATTTTGGAACTTAGTTCAAGTAATTTTCAAAATCTTCTAAAAAAAACTTACTTTTTATTGCTTCCCAATTAACATAATAACGAAATTAAATAAAATAGAAATTAATTTCTATCCCCTATAATTATGAACAGATTGTTGTATTAATTTTATTGTATGTGGTAGATTGATAGGTGCAGTGAATAATATAAACTAGGGTCTCCAGCATGTGAATGTAATTAGACAGTAGCAAATTGAAACCATACTTCCTTCCACTGTCCCAAATACGAAGTCTCACTCAAGCTTTAAGGCAGGAACTGTTAAAGTGTGATATACACCTGACAAATGTAATATTATTCTTGCATTAAAACAATCGTATTTCAAGTTGTTAAGTATGTCACAAATGCTATACTTAACGATTTAGTTGCGTATTAGATTATTACGTTATGCTGAAAATTATTGATGGGCGTAGATCCCAATGAAGAGTAAAAAATTAAGAAAAAGAAAAACTTGCTAATTCTAAAATAAAAATTTTTATAACAGCAAAGAATGCAGACAATTCCTAGTATGTTCACAATATTATAATGTAGCAGAGAATTAAAAGCTAAACAACCTAAATTAGTTAATTTGTATATCATGCACTTAATTACGCCTCTGCTTTTTCTGGACATAAACGTCCTTACTTTTTCCCATTAATCTATGTTGTTTATTTTACTTGTTTACTGTACTCCTGCACTTTTTGGGTAGTATTTTCCTTCTGGTTCTAAGTCATTCCTACTTCCTCTTCATGTTCTTTGTATTCACTTACTTGTAAGGTTAAGTCATATACCTATACAATAATATTATTTAGTTATTTTGAAATATCTTAATGCTGTCACAGGAACTCTTACTTCTTGAAAAATACTAATAAATTTATATAAAAAGCGTTAAAATGTATTATGGCACTTTCACAATTTATGACTATGAAAACGAGTTATTCCTCGATCGTTTTACAATAACCGTCAGTAAGCTTAAGTGGCGATAGAGAACGTGTTTTCAAAGCGAGAAGAAAAACTTTATTAGAATAAGCACATGGAAAATAATAAGATAAAGAAAATTATATTGACAGTTTAGATAATATAACTATAAAGACTCCTTTTTATATATGTTTATGTAAATAATTTGAAAACTGTTTTAAATCGTAGGATAATTTTCTGTAGAAGTAATCTCATATTCGTTCTTTCAACCATGTCGTTTCTAATCTACAAATACTCATATATTTTGCCAAATCTTGTATAATATATATAATAAAGTTGCAGTGAAGAAAGTAAAACCGCTCAAATATTTTTTTTTAATATGAAGTATGGAACTAAAAATCGATATTAATATATATTAAATAAAAGAGTCTAATAATTTTGTTGCAAACAATATTAACTCTATTTTTTCGAGGAAACAGTTTAAAATTGAAATTTTAAATTAAGCAGAATGCAGAAGAATGTTGGTCGAAATTTAATTTTGAAGATAACATGAAGATCTGTTTATTAAAGGAAGAACAAGCTAAGGATTAGCTGCAAGTAGTCGTTAACTTAAAAAACCCAAGATACTCTTCCGTATTATATATACTCCTTTTATTCCCCTCTGCTACATATGGATTTTTTAACTGTCGGAAAGCTTTAATCGTTTATCTTTCCAAGATAGATTTCCACTTAGAGTATTCTTTTGCTAAAAAATTCTGAGTAATACTCTTGCAAATGTTTTACTAACTCAACGCATAGCTTTAAGTGAATTTATCTTAATCAATGGCAATAGATAAATTTCTTGATTTAAATTCAATATTGCTTTATACACTTCATTTTATACTCCAAATATTAACGATTTTGAACAATCTATTGTCATTGAAATGCGTTTGCTTTTTTTTGTAGAAAGTACTTTATGCTATCGTTATCGTTTATATTGTCCATATGTTAGATAAGTCTATTTATTTACTTAATTAGCGATAACGAATATAAAAGGACATGAAGTATGTATTTATATTAGTTTGCTATTTTCGTGTAGTAACGCATGGCTTTTATAAGTTCTAGATTTAAAGAATTCTGTATATGTTTTTAAGTTAATCTGACTGATTGCAATGAGATATTGACATTTTCTAATATTAATTCACGGTATTAACGGTAACAATGTTAATAAATACTTTCCAATAATTATTTTACATGATATTTACGGGTAACAACAAGATTATTTACAGGTTTTTCAATATACCTATTGTACGGTCTACCGAATAGTTTGAGACAATTTAGCGGTTATGTGCGTATTGATTGAAGGCTTTATATTTATAATAATATATATGAAGTTTATTTAATTTACACCAAATTGTTTACTATTATATGTATAATCTATTTATAAAAACACAAATATGTACGAATATATGTATTTTGCATAAATAAATATTTATAATTATGTGAAAATATGTTTTATTAAGAAACCCTAACCATATTCAAAAGTGAAGAAAAAACGAATTTTGTTTGAGATTCAACGTAAAAAGTTTTGACATTGTTTTTGGCGCCATCCCACATTTGAGAGAAGAACTGTTATTGTCGGCACCAGCGTTTTACATTAATTTATATTCTTTGAAATTAGAAAGAGTATCACAATTTTTTCTTTGAAGCATAAAAACTAAAAGTGCCATCGAAGCAAAAATTACGTTTTATTTAGATAAAAGAAAAATCAAAGTCTGAATGTAAAATTATTATACTACATAGACTAGATTCTGCAACAAAGTGAAACAAAAATATATTGTTTAAAAATACCAATCGTCTATTTATTCTACTATAGTTAATAATATAATAATAATAGCCCACAGATCTGTAAGGCCCATAGTGTGACAAGCTATGGCAAAATACCTTTTCAATACACTAGGTGTAGTCGCAGCGAGCGCTACGAAATGATCGCTTGTTTTTACCCTAGGCTTTGATCTCTGGGTATACGTTTTAAACAGCTTGGCACTAGACCATAACAGACACTATACCTAATAATATTCGAAACCAAATTTCCGGTTCTCAACATTGTTTCCATTTCTAATTAGATGATCTAGGTCAACTTAATGTAATTCATACCGATTTTTCAGATACCTACGATACTTCCAAGCATGAAATTTTCATAAAGAAAATTTGGTCAAGTTCATTTTTCATTGATTTTTTGAGTTCCTATATATCCGAGAAGGTTAATATTCTCATAATGGTTTTAATTCATTTTGGTTTATATTTCTAACTGACGTATTTAGATATCATCTTCGTAGATTATTAGTTTTTAACAAGTACAGAAGTCGTCACTTATCTTGGAGTGCTTTTGATTGTAAACTTAGCCGCTCGCTTCAAAAAAAATTACTATTTTTAACAAGTTTGAAGAATTAAGAAATTCATTACGCGGGCTTTGAACGACTTTACTATTCCAACTCATTGAAAATACTTGTCTATACCTTGGTAGTGTTGGTAGCAATGTTCTCCATCGTTTGGGCGCTGTCTTAAATTGCCAGTGAACTTTTTTTTGACATTTCGGCTTGATGAAGTCTATTTGCCTAGAGATATAAATTATCATATTTTCTGCATGCAGTCCTTGACTGTTCACTGAGGAATTCGTAGTATTCAGTTTACATAGAAATTAGTATATAAAAAAATTGATCTTTTCTGTCTTGCCTAGGTTCTTACCCACCGCAACTCGCACTGAGATTTTCAAGTGCGTTTTCACTAGCATTACCGAAAACGAATTTACTGTACTACTTGTCACCTTTACAAGTGTCAAGCTGCTGATAAATATTACGATATACTTTTCAATAATTTTGAATTAATTTCTTCGTTTTTTCTATCTTGATTAGCATATATTATATTTATAAATACGCATTTCGAACTTGTATAATATTGACTTGTAATTGGTTTCTGCATTTAAAAAGTTTATGAAAAAAATTTTCTAACACAAAAACTAAACTAGACGAATATAATGAGTTGGCACATTCGCAAGTGTGGTTTGTTATTTGGTGTATGCAATATTCAGTATTAAAATAAAAATGTTATAATATTGCATTTACGATGTTAATTTATTTGTTGATATTACACACTACTATGTAATAGATACAATGCATATACAATATGGTATGTATATGAAAAAATCTTTAATATTCATCTATTTATTTAACATATATACATATATACAATCTGTCGCAGAGAAAACTGAACTTTTTTAAAATAAAACCAAAAGCTTACTATTTTTGTAGAATTCATTTATCTTTTTCAAAGTAGTCGCCTTCGGCTTCAATAAAACGTTTTGCACAGTTAATTAACATGTCTAACGAACGTTTATCTTTAGAAATGTCCTTCAAAATTGCTATCTACGCGTTTTTAATGGCTTCGACGCTGTCCTTTCATCGGCAAATGTAGTTTGGAGAATAGATAGAAATCACAGGGGGCCAAATCCGGTGAATACGGTGAATGGTTGATGGTTAAAATGCCATTTGTATTTACAAAATCAGTGACAAGCGTCGAGCGATGAGATGTGCATTATCATGTAACAAACGTCAGCTACCATTTTCACGATATTGAGGGCGCGCACGACAAATACGCGCCAAAAGACGCTTCATAACACCAAGATAATATACAGCAGTAACTGTTTGACTAGTGGGTACATACTCTTTGTGCACTATGCCTTTCGAATCATAAAACAAATCAACATTGTCCTTACTTGACTTCTCCAAACGTGTTTCCTTGAAGTGTCACTCCCTGTTCATCCAAATGTTTAGCGTTACTGATAGTTCCTGCTCTATGCATTAGTGTTTAAATAAGAGCTCTCTTCTGCTTAGGATAGTTATGCAGCAATCTATCTATTAACATGAGTTTTCTTCCTGTGTACTCCATGTTTGCCCTACCGTGTCCGGTATACCATTACATCTCAGAACGGAAACTTCCATTTTCATTGTGAATTTTATAGATGTACGTTGTTTGTTGATGTAATTGAAAAATACATGTAGTTTTTCCTTTCCATGTGGCAAATCACAATTGCGTCGATGTATCGTAACCAACATTTCGGTTTTCACTGGCACAGAAAGTATTGGGTTGGCAACTAAGTACTTTCGGTTTTTACTGATAGAGAGCGTTGCTTTATTTTTTGTATAACGTATGTTAGTGCTGTACTTTACCGTTTGTCGCGTGATACTAGTCACATTGACGTAACTTCAGAAGCAAGTAGTGCGTGATTTTTATTAAAGCTATTAGTTGTGGATTAATTTTAAATGGAGTGCAGAAACGAACATTTTCGACATATTTTACTATTTTATTTCTGTAAAGGAAAGAAAACTGCTGCGGCTCACAAAAAGATATGTGAAGTTTATGGTGCTAATTGCTTAACAGAGCGCACGTGTCAGAATTGGTATAAAAAATTCCGTTCTGGAGATTTTTCCCTCAAAGATGAGCAACGTTCCGGTCGGCCTACTGAAGTTGATGATAACCAAATCAAAGTCATAATTGAAGAAGATCGTCATATAACTGTTCGAGAGGTTGCGGAGAGGCTACATGTATCGCACACAACAATTGAAAAACATTTAAAATGTCTTGGGCTAGTTAAGAAGTTTGATATTTGGGTACCTCACGAATTGAAAGAAATTCATTTAACACAAAGAATCAACTTTTGCGATATGCACCTTAGACGAAATGAAACCGACCCTTTCTTAAAAAGAATCATCACTGGTGATGAAAAATGGCTCCTGTACAGTAACATAGTTCGAAAACGATCATGGAGCAAACGCGATAAACCAGCTCAAACCATATCGAAAGCTGAATTGCATCCAAAAAAGATCATGCTGTCAGTTTGGTGGGATTACAAAGGTGTTGTGTTTTTTGAGCTGCTTCCAAGGAACCCAACGATTAATGCTGATGTTTACTGTCAACAATTAATAAAACTGGATGAAGCAATCAACGAAAAACGCCCAGAATTGTCAAATCGGAAAGTGTAGTTTTCCACCAAGATAATGCAAAGCCTCACACATCTTTGGCAACTCGTGGGAAATTATTGGAGCTTGGCTGGCAAGTGATGTCACATCCCCCATACAGCCCTGATCTAGCACCATCTGATTACCATTTATTTCGAAGTTTTCAGAATTCTTTGAATGGTAAAACTTTCACAAATGACGATGGCCTTCACTCGCACCTGGTTTAGTTTTTTGCCGAAGGACCAGAAATTTTATGAGCGCAGAATCATGCAGCTGAAAGAAAGATGGCGAAAGATCATTGAGCAAAATAGAAAATATATAATTGATTAAAAACTATTCTTTGTTTAAAAAAAAGTGTTTTATTTTATACTACAAAACCGAAAGTACTTAGTTGCCAACCCAATATATAATTGAGGTACGTAGTATCATAAACCCTCCATGTTCGTATTGTCATTTCCGTGCCTGAAGGGGTCTGGTCAGATCCCTATATATTTTCCGATATTTGTATGGAAATGTTGCCTTTCTGGTGATGCATCATATTTATATACCATGCAGATATATATTTTCGGTTTATTCTCAGTGACTTTTGCATATGTTCAATTTTCCTTCATTTTTGTGTTTTATTTCGAAGTATATTATCATTCTAAACGAGATGTTATGACGAAATATGATACGAATTCTCTTATAGATTCTTATTCATACAACTGAAACAAATAATCAATTTTGGGGTGTTGTTAGTATACTGACATACATACATTTTGCACAAAAGAAACGAGTTTTACGGCACCTCTTATCGCTTCCTTATAAACAAAGTTTCCAATCTTTCTTCATCTTCTTTTCAAGATGAAGATGAAGAATCGATATCAAAGTGAAGGCGAAATAGAAGTGAAATGAAAACGAACGCCAAATGTAATTACAATTGAACTTGAATACTCACGGCTATCGTTATGATTCAATCGCCGAACGAGTAATAAATTGCTTGAAAATATGAACGTTGTTTATTTGATTTTCAATGTTTGGGAGAACCAGTATTTAGATATCGTGGATAGGGAATGTAGTCTTGCAAAATGCAATGTCATTACATCTAACATGTTGCGGAAAAAGCAAAAGTCCATCATTTTATTGAGCGTTTCTATGTGATATAAGTAACCATTTGATCCACAAAATCGCCGCCGATATTATTATTTTGTAGGTTTCAAGCTCTGGAGAATCCTGACAACGAATAGAATAGGAAAACTAACGCGGTAAAACATGAACGAACATATTATCTGCAAGTTTGTGCGTATGAATGGAAAATTATCAAGGTAAAGTAAAAAAAAGCGAGGCGAAATGCGCAAATTGAATCATATTTCATATATCTGCATATAAAATACATAGAGATCTGGGCAGATCACATGAGGTACGAATGTGATATGTACACTAAGATATCCTTGTAATTATTAATTTCTATGGGATGTATCTTCCTAAATTTTCTAAGATGATAGCTAATAAATTTTAGAAGACGTTAGGAAATTCATATCGCTAGCTATCTCAATGAGGGTATATTTAAATTACAATTGAAATTTAAAAGAATCTAGCTGGACTCATGTGCTTTAAGTAATCCTAGATCGTTAATAACTGTTACTGCGTCTTTCGTCGGTATGTTGGTAAGTCACATCGAAGCTCACTAATATATCCTATGGATCCATCGTCGCGTTCGTCAGAAAATGTTGCGAGTTTCTTACATGTATTGGTGTCTTTCTTGTGCACGGTTTTAACAATGTTGCTAAAATCTGGCATGGTCATAGGTCGGAGATTCAATGCTGTTCACAATAGAACGTAGTGGTATTGCTTCTTCATGTACCCAGTTAATATAATTTTGGTGTTCGACTGCATCTAGATACTATCCTCTTTTTATATTCTTCTGGGAGTGTTAATTTTTTCAATAAATCCTTCGCTTTCGTCATTATCTTCTCCGTGTAATCTCTCTGTAGGCCTGAATAGACGTCGGAATCCAGTGAACCGTTAATTTTTTTTTCTAGTCTCCTCTTCGTTAAGCTACATTTCACTTGGTAGTTTTACCTTTCTTTAGGAATCGACTCACTTTTGTCGTACTTCTATATTAAGACGAAGCAATGTTTTCGCTGTTACTTCCTAGAGGATATGAATTTCGGTGAGTAGTATCTAGCGACCATTGCGAGAGAGGGATGTTGAGAGCAAAGAACGCACGATCTCAGATGGAACACCCTCAAAAGACCACGAAGCTTGAAGATCGTATCTTGGTTGATGCTATAGTAGTGTTATGTAGTTCGTCTTTCCGGCATCTAGCTTAAGTGTAACCTATGGGGAAGGAAGGCCCATAGATTGCTTGAAATGTATGGCAGTATTTAGTGGAACAAAATTTTAAATTGATAGTAATAATAATTCATAATATGTCCAAAAAATTATTATTTATATTGTTAGTTCTTGTTTATAGTAAAATCGAATAGTGTTAAATATACTAATTACACATGCTCAGTCGTGCAAAAAGTATTATGTTTCTAACTGAAATAAGTCTTACCGCTTTTGTGTGGTTGCTGTTTAACTTACAATATACTATCATATTTCGATTTAAATATAATAATAATATACAATGCCTTCACATTCCTCTACAGTCTAACGCCAGTTACGGTGGCAATTGCCAGGCCATGAGTTATTTTTACGCCCCGCGCTCGTGCTCCAACTTGAGATCTTTGTTTGTAAGCATTCACTTAAAGGTGAAAAGAAATCATGAAAAACCTTCTCGGGCAGTTGTATTCAGATTCAATTCCGGGACTCTCGGCATTCTAAGCCAGTAGCATACCACTGAAGTATCAGTCGGCTATAAATATAAACAATTGTTAATAAATTAATATTGTTCAAGCAAAATGAATACAAAATCATATTCCATCCAAATGTTTTGTGTAGCATGTAACCATAAAAATCGCATAAATGTCATAGGCAGCGTATATGTATGTACTCGACTTGCAACTTTTTGTTGGTAATTGACAAATTTCTACTAAAAAGATATTTACATTTTTAAGAAAGCTTTTGAGGAGAAATGGATTTACGAGACAAATGTTTAACAACACTAAACCCTTTTAATAAACTTTTAAATGAATTGCAAGTTAATTAAATTTTTCTTGTAATTTAAACGTCGTCATCATGTCACAAATGTCATTACATAATTACTATTTGTCAAGAATTTGTTGTAAAATTTTGTGTACAATACTCCTTCAAAATTTTGTGTCTTATTTTGAATCTAGAATTGTACGCGCCTGTTTATGTAAGAAAACGTTAAAATGTCACGCTCAAAGAAAACATCGAAAAAACTAAAAAGACCTGAAACACCTCCAGATGATATGATGGAAAGATTCCACGAAGAGAAAGTATGCAACATTTTACTTACCGGTCCACCAAAAAAGACGGACATATTCGCTGAATATAGACCAAAATCGCATAGAGAGTGTATGAATTATAATATATCTCAAACTGACGCCAAAATGGACGCCGGTCCTACAAAAATTCATGTACAACAAACAAGAGCTGAATATGAACTGTATCCAGACGATTATATATTTGAAGAAGATATTCCACCGCCTATTCCACCTAAGAGAAAGAAAAGACCATCTCATGGTAGAGGGCCGGTTTGGTTATTTTTGGATGAGGAATTAAAGAGGAAGGTTGATTTTGAACAGGAGATTTACAAAAGAGAAATGGAAGCACGTTTAAAAAGGAAAATAAAAGCACTGAAAATGAAAAGTAAGTACTAACGTTTGTTTTATGTACAAGTTTATTAGTTTAAGAATGTGACGGTTTTAGTAAAACAAGAAGATAAATTGTCAAAACAAAGCCAGAAGAAACTGCAACCAAAGAAATCACAACAAGCAGCGAACTTTAAAGTGTGTTAATATTTTTTCGTTTAAATTCAGTTGCAATTGTGAGAAGTTTTAATATCAAATAAATGAAATTTTGAAGGATTTATGTTGCCAGGCATGTTATATGATCTCCTTGCTAGTTACAAATTTGTTCAAATTTCTAACTAGAAAGGAAGTCACAAATCACGTGATATGCCTCTTTTAGCGAAAACATGATACTATAATTCTTGTTATATTAATGCAGCTTGAGTTGCCTTAATACATTGCGTTCTTATATCATTAAAGTGCTGGCAAAATGGTCTATTTCGTAAGAAACTCAATTCAAAATTGCATGTTTTAGCAATTTATATTGTACATTTACTGATTTTTTTATTTTTACTATAAGAAAACTACTATCGTATTTCCACAGATTTCTTCCCTACTACATTCTGTGTGAGATCATTAAGAACGATGTTTATGTCCTAAAACAACAATTGATTACCATTGTGTTGTCTAATTTTAAAAAGAAGCACAAATTGAACTCACATTGAACTATTAATGAATGCTGTAGAAAAAAGTTCCGTAAATAAACAAGAACCACTGAAAGTCAATGATCAACCGGTTGCTAATATTGAAAATTATTGTATTTGAAAGTAAAAAAATTTTAATGACGCTGGACTGCTGTTGGATATGTTTTGCATTTGTATCTCAATGGATGCTAAAGCTTTTGTGCTCTGTATTTCTGTGGTTCATTTTGAAGTTAGTTATGACAAGACACGAAATAACTTTTTCCATACATAAATTGTTTAACCATGAAAGAGTCGTTGATTGACAACAGTTTTGGGATCATGAAGTAATGCTATCAATGACAGATTAAGTTGATCACTGATATATAACCCCTTGCCACATTTATTTTCGTATTTTGTATACGTTTTTCGACAACTAAGTCGTCATCATTAGCATGCACATCTTAAAGAATTTAAACCATGTGGTGAACAATAATGAAACTGGCCCCGAACAATCGACCCTTTTCTCCCTACTTAATGTCAGAGGACGAACAATATAATAAATCACAGGCAGGCACTTGACTGTCTTGACCGTAATTCCCTTTTTCAATGTAGTGCATGTTAGTTTAAGTAAAAATAATTTTTAAAAATCTTGTGAAACAAATACAGTGTACATCTTGGTTTTGAACGGTGTAGATCGCGTACGGAGTTTGATTTTCGTACGGTTGTTTTTCGCCGTGTTTTACCAGGTGCGACACTGAAATTATCTGCTGATGATGACAACTTGGTTGTCGAAATGCGTATACAGAATTTACAAAAGTTAATGTGGAAAGGGGTTATATATCAACCTTATTGATCAAGTCAATCAACCACAGGCTCCATCAAATTCAACTAAATTCAACCGTTTAGTAATTGTTTTGCAAATTGTTTGCTAAAGATTTCAAGAAACTAATTCTTTAATGTGTATAATAATAACAGCCTTTATTATCCAACAAATAAACAAATTCTTTTATGGAATAATATACTTAAATACGTATGTACGTAATATTATAGTGGTTATTTAGAGACAAATTATAAAAGCTAATTTATTTTTCTAATATAAAAAACATTATGTATTATAGCAAATAAGAAAAACATAACGAAGTAACCAAAATTAAGTTATTTTTTTTATTCAGTTTTACAAAGTATTCACTTGGATAGTGAAGCTCTATATTAGGCTCACAAATAATTCCTTTTTCTTTTTGAATAAATTGTAAGGATACATTTGGTATTTTATTAAGTCAAATTTAACGGAACCGAACTTGTTAGCAGTGTACACATCGTAGTCCAATAGTCTGTTTTCTAGCTTCGAAATGCAAACGAAAACGTTTCGAAAACATCTAAGAAATAATATTATAATGAAAACAAACACGCAATTCGTTTGCCAAAATTTAATCTGGTAATGCGTTTTTTGAAAATGAACTCAGATTAGGGCGCTCACCAGGCTTTAATGGTGAGTTATAAAATAATTGGTGCAAATAATTCGGGAATTATTTAGGAAGCTAAACAGGAAGTAAAGATAGAGAAAGTCTTGGAGTTCAATGAAAAGAATAAAACGGATACTTTATTCATAGTGAGAAGTCACGACAGAGATGTGACCTGTCATATCATAATAGGTAATGAAAAATGTGATAAAAATGGATCACGTGCAACAATGTTCAAAAGCAAAAGGCGATTGGGATAAATTTTCACAACCTATTAAACGGGGATTAACGGAAGCAAAATAATGTTCGAGCGGTGAGATCAACGTAGTATTATTTATTTTGGGTGTGAAATAACGCAAATAATATCCTATCAACTACAGCTTGTTTATGACGGTCTGTTCAAAAAAAGCTTCTTGCACTCAATTGACAAAATGTGGGTGTTCCATGACAACACTAGATTAGATAGAGTAAAAATAGAGAGAGAACCTTAATGACTATTAAATTAATACTTAAATTGTTCTCGCATTTCTAAACTTTCATAATTTGCAAATCCTCTTATTCTAACGTCATATTTTGTTTTGTAAATTATCTCAGCGTAATAATACATAACAGAACTCATTGCTACTTTCGAGGAACCCTTTCCGTAGCAAGTTCAATTGACAGCATTATGCAGTAACAATCAAGTCAGTAATGGCCGGTAATAGTGTAGGTGTTTCATTAATACTATCTCCAGCACAACTCTTTACCTTACTACGTGTCTAAGGTGAAGAAAAAAAAAGAACACTATAAACAAAATATACACAAAGTAAAAGAGAGGTTATTGCACTTGCTTAAAAATTAACTGAAAATTTGTATATCACTTTTTAAATTGTTTGTGTATTGAATAGTAAAAGATTATAAGTATATACTTATTAAGCATTTCTTGTTATTTATTTCTCTTGCAACTAACGCATTCTATACTTTACTGGACAACAGATATTATTATTACAATTTATTGTTTTTTTTCGAAGTAGGAACATTTCCATGGAGTTTTTGAGTTATTGGTTTATTATTTACAATGCAATCAAAAAAGGTTAGTTATAAATTCGGAAACATCACTTTTCTACTGACAAGTGAGTTTTACAGCCAAAAACCTTAAGTCTAACCACGAACGCAGACATAACAATAATCTAATTCTAACCAATGCCTTCCGTAATGATCATAAGCGGTTGAGAGATGTGTAGACATGGATTATTAAGCATCTGAGAAGTTGTGTGCTTTAAAAATTATAAATTATGTATGTAATGTAAATAATATATCAGTGGCATTGGATTAGCTAGGATAAATTGTAATATTTATATCCATGATTGATTTGGCTCTAACTAGTTTATAATTAAAATAGGAATAGTATTATTAATATTAAATACTTTTCCCTAAATCCCAACTTTTAGGAAATATCGAACACAGCTTAATGTTGAAGAGAGTGGGACTAGATTGGTTTCAGGAACTGTCTCCGGACCAAATGAATACTGTTGATAATTTACCAGAGAGTATCAAGAAAGATGTACAAAAAAATACGATAATTAATACACAAGAATGTCTAGCTCGATTAGGATTGGTATTACGACCGAATCATCACCATGTCGAGATCGCATTGAAAAATTGCTGTGAAAATCCTGTAGAATTTCTTTTAGTTCTGTATCAGTTAATGGATCCAAACAGTAAGTAGTTTTCTTTCCTTAAAATATAGCGCTTACATATGAGAGGGTACCCAAAAATAACTGAAATGGCAGCGCTGTGGGTGGAGCTTGCCCAGCATGCATTCCTGCCGCCAGGTGCGCGTAACGAAACTTGTTCTGCGTTCGGTGCAGTCGGTAAAAGCATTTTCATTTGCCTGTCGTTTTTTATAATGTCGGACCTAAGTGAATAGCGTGCGGCTGTGAAATTTTGCTTCCTCCTCGAAAAAATGCTGCAGAAACAGTTTTTATGTTACAAACAGCCTACTAGGACGACGCTATGGGAAGAACTGAAGTGATTTTCTCGTTTTAAAAAAGTGAAATGTCAATTTATGGCTAACCTCGTTCTGGACATCCATCAACTTCCAGAATGGATGCAATTGTTCTTGAAGACCGACGACGAAACATTGAAGCAATTGCGGAGTTATCTGGAATAACTTTGAGTTCAGTGCAGCGAATTTTATCAGGAAGATTGGGAATAATGAGAGTCGCTGCGAAATTCGTGCCAGTTCTTGGCTAAAAACAGTATGACTCCTTTGTCACACGCCCCCTCCTACTTACTACTGATGTTGTTCCGTGCTTTTTTGTTTCCACGAATAAATAGGGACATGAAAAGACATCGTCGTGGAGGGGGTGAACAAAAAAAAAACGACGCAACAGCTCGTAGCAATACAGAAAAACGAGTTCGAACAATGTTTCCAACAATGGAATAATCATCGATTAGACAAGTGTATAAAGTTAAATGGAGAGTATATTATTGAAGGCGTCAATGTAGTCTTGTAACAAAAATAAAATACACAGAAATTCCGCCTATTTTTGGGTACCTTTTTATACCAGGTGCTTTAGTCTAAATGTTACAAGGTGTCATTTAAGATAGTTCGCTCTGAGGGACACACTTTTTAAACTAAACCATTTTTTTTGTATATGAATATGAAGTACTTACTAATAGTTTGGAGTACAATGTCTGAACGAAAACTTTATTGAATAAATAATCAGGTAAAAATAATAACAATAATAAATAAAAACATATTCCGTAATGTTAAATAAACATTACATAATAATTCATAAAACTTTATGAGTTACAAATGTTCAAAATTACTGCCATTTGATGTAAGCACATATTTTAATCGATAATTAATTCCTTGGAAGTTCTTGCTGAAACTAATAATTTAATGATCTAAGTTTGTTGGCAGAATATAATGTATAACGTCTTTTAAATATCAACAGAAGTTAAAGGGCGAGCTGTTATCCATCGCTTCTGTGGTAGATAAAAACATTGCAAGCCATGTGTGGAAGAAATTAGTGCTTACTACCATAAACAAATACACATTAATACCGAATTGAAGAATCAAACTGTAAAAAGGCTGGGGAATTGCTTACGTTGGAAAGAAGTCGGTTTAGAATAATAACAGAATACTTCAAAAGCCATGCGTCCGTTAGACAATTCCTGAACAAAATTGGCAGATATAATGGTTACCTTCATTGCAAGCTGTACAATAAATTTTCACAAATGGTTAACTAGTTCTTCCAAGAACGTGAAGCGGTAGACCACAAGAAACAAATCATTTATGGACGGTCTAAAGTAAACCCGACAACATAAAGCGGCCGACCTGTTCTGGGTCTATATAGATTAGTATATGAGACAAAAGTACTGGATTGGACGTAGTAGCAATATTGTGGGGATTATCATAGTCAAACGAACTTCATGAAATAAAATTGAAAATATTAACACTCAATTTATGAATTTTATCTTATCGAGTAAAAAAATATGTAAGCATATAAATAATTTAATTTGCTAGGACTTTAGACTCCATAGCAACATTTTGAAATATCAATAAATATTGTTTCCAATGTAAACGCATACGAAATGAAATTTTCTAATAGAACTATCACATCTCATAAGCATTTTTAACTTCTCCAAAATAATAAGAGCGCTAATGATATAAATTATCAATAATTTGTTGCTACTATGTTTACTTATATGTATTCTGTAAGTTAATATTCACATACATTCCTATACAAAAGCGCTTATCTCTGGTAATTCTAATGTTTTGTAGTCTTTTATGTAAATATTATCTTCAAACTCTTTACTACAGTAAAACCTGTCAATAACGGCCACCCAAAAAGCAAAATATATTGGCCGTTATATAAAGGTGTCCGTAATTGACAAGTTTTTCGTCTCACAAATAAAATACATAATTAATTTTAGGATTTGCTTTCTTTATTTTATTAATTAAAGTAAATAGTATGTAAATACAAATATGTGTAAGAAAAACTAAAATTTTAATGTATTTACATATTATAGATAATACAACATCTAATAAATTATTTATATGTACATATTATTACAATATATTCATACGAAAAAACACAATTTATTAGGATCTTTTAAAGTATGTTTCAATATTTGTTTGCTTCACATTTTTTAGCTTCGATTTAAAAACTGCAGCTTCACATGTAAGTAAAATTTTAGAAACATCCATATAAATGTCACCATTGTTATTGCACAATAAATAATTTTATATGTCTCTTAATTTTGCACACACTTCACTCATACTAGATAAGATAGATTTTGGAGTTTCACATTCGTCCAGGTCACTATTATCAGAGTTATGTTCTTCATCATTATTGCACAAATCTTCAACAATTTCTGGAATACTGAAGTTAGGGCTCTCTGTAGGCACATGACGATCAATAGAAGCATATTCATCTAAATCCATCAAAAATTTGTTACGAACTGCAGGATATAGCTGGGCAAGGGGTATTTCGTCTTCTTCATCAAACATTGTGTCCTCCTGGATAACATCAGAGAATCCGGCCTTGGAAAAACATTTTTTAACTGTAGCAGGAGATACCTTTTCCCAAGCAGCTGTAATCCATACAAGTGCATTGGCTAAATTTATGTTTTTTTCAAAAATTTCAAAATCACATTCATTGTCAATAAACGTTAGAAGCTTTTTAATCAAAAAATTTCGGTAAATCAATTTGAAATTCTGAATTATTCCTTGATCCAAGGGCTGACAATACGAAGTGGTGTTTGGCGGCAGGAAGACTAGTTTAACATTTTCTAATGGAACTTTAGAATGTGAAGTGGCATTATCCAAGAAAAGAAGTACTTTTCTATTTTGTTTTTTCATTTTATTGTCAAATTTATGCAGCCATCTTGTCATAATTTCCGTTGTCATCCATGCCTTTTTGTTAGAAACTCATTCTAAGGGTAATTTGTCCACATAACTACCCTTAAAACAGCGAGGATTTTTACTTTTTCCAATTATTAATGGATCTTCCTTTTCACCTTCCATATTTGCACATAGTAAAATAGTCAAACGTTGTTTTGCTGCCTTCTTCCCTGCACAATTCTCACTTTTTAATGCAAATGTCTTATTTGGCATAGTGCGGTAATAAAGACCTGTTTCGTCGGCATTAAACACATCTCGAGGAGAATAATTTATTAAAATCAACGGTAACTTGGTTTTCCAGTCTTTTATATCGTCCAAATTAACCTCTGCGGAATCACCACAAATTGATATAAAAGTTATACTGTGTCGCCGACAGAAACTTTCCAACCATCCATTAGATGCTGCGAAATTTTCCATCTTTAAACTGCTTGCTGTCTCCAGTGCTTTTTGTTTAAGTAGCGGCCCAGATATTGGAATTGCTTTATTTCTGGCTTTGCGAAACCAATTGTAGACGACTTGATCCACTGCCAATCCTTCAGACTTCGGAAATTTTCGTTTCAGCTCCATGTTAACACCTTCCTCGACCATCTTTTTTAATTCACCTTTATTTTTCATAATATCGTTAATTTGTGTTTTTCCAACCCCATATTTTTCGGCCAACTTTCGCGAACTTAACGCATACTTTTCACTTTCCGCGATTATATTTATTTTGTCTTTTAGCGACAAACGTTTTCTTTTTTGCGACATACTTAATTAAGAACCTTTCTAATACGGAGGCAACTTTAAACTGAATTGTTTCCTTTAGAATAATAAAGTTTAAATCGAAAAGGGTGAATTACTACCAGGTAATAGGAAACCCCGACAATTTGTATTAGGTATTTCCGTCAATAAAGATATACATGTCATAAATAGTGCGGCCGACATTGGCAGGTAAATTTCTATGAAAATAGGCCGTAAAAGTTTGGGTTATTTGGCCGCGGCCGTTTTACAAAGGTGGCCGTAATTAACGGGTATTTGTGTATGGGAATTTCCTTATAGTCGATTCGGTGGCCGCTTTAGTCAGGTGGCCGTTAACACAGGTTTTACTGTATTAAATGGGAAAGTATATAAAAAATATATCGCATCGTTTATTGTCTTCAGTACAGTTACAATCTGCGTAATATAAGATCTGAAAATTCACATGTGCATTAATCGCTAATAAAATTCAGAGTATTTGCAGCAATACAATCTATGTATGTACAACAATCCGGTACCGCGCATCATGTGAGTATAATAGGGAGAGAGGGGAGTTTTCTAATCAGCGGTCTAACAATTATAAATGTCTGCGCATACACGTATGTAATGACGCAAACACTCGCATTACACAAACTTTACTGAGTGTTTGGTTGAAAATATATAAAATTTTAGATATTTAAATATAATCTAACTGGAAACAACAATGTGACTAATTTATACAGTAGTAATAATGTTAAATAATATACGAATGAATGAAGTAAATATAAGACAATATGCAGTACATAAAATGAATACATTCAACATTTGCAAACAACAATAAACGAAAACATAAATATCTAAAATCCTTAACATCCGGTATATATTAAAAATACGATATTGTAAACCAGTGACTTAACTTTTCGGGTGTCTTCTCTATTTAGGTTGAATATGTAATTAATAAGATAGGAAGTAATTGAGGGAGTCCAATGATAATTCTCTGAACTATGTCAGCCATAATCGCTGGAATAGAATATAATATAAATGTTTCATTTGGAGAGTGAAATTATAATTATGATCTATAATTCACAAGATGAGAATTACTGTAATATAAATAACGATGTTAGCCTGTCAACCGGTATAAACATTACTTCAATTAGATATGAAAATATTATACAAATAAATACAAGTTATTTTTCAGGACAATCTTACTCTTTGAACGATAGATTGTTATTGTCGGCAGTAGTTCATTTAAGTATGAGATCAGTTCTTCGAGAATTACATATCAGAATACCATCGCCACCGCGGCAACAAAAACGACGTCATGAAAAGTTGATAAAAGAGAAGCCATATATTAAGTATAAATCGCCTTATTTGGTTCCATATACTTTTGAACCAGAACCTCCTAAACACACTGGGATATATAAAAATCGACATATTCAGTATCCTGAAAGTCAATACTTCTCGTATTTGAAGGAATTGGTAACGTATATCATCAAAAATAATGTATTTTTAATACTGTTCTTAGAACATATAATAATAAGATTATATTTAACAATTTTTATATTATTGATTTTTGTTATATTATTATAGTATGTTACACTGATAGATGTCCCTTATATTAATCTAAAAATTAAGAAAAAAACAATTCAATTTTTAGATAGTATTTTGCTCTTCAATTACCTTTTTATGTAGAATTATTTTCAGACAGATTGTTTTAAACTTAACGATATTTTATTATAAATAATACACAAACATTTTCTATATCCATATACCACAATAATAAGAGGACTCAGCACTTGGAGTGAGAGACTAAATAAGAAATGTTTGTCTATAAAACACAAAATACTTACTTTTGAGAATATTTGGGCAAATCATCATAATCTGTTCCACAATTCTTCGATAGTTTTAACATTCTTGAGAATCTTCTTGTTCCTCCATCGCATGTTTGCGTTTTCAAATTATTTATTGATTAATATACTTTTTTTAGGTTTATCTTTTGTTTTTTGTTTTGTTGATACGTGTCTATATCGACAGAAGGCCAAATTAAGGGAGGTTTGACGAAATATTAAAACAAATATATCCTACAACTATAAATTTGTGTTCAAATCTATACTAGTATGTGTAATATAGACGTATACGTTTTAAATTCCACGTGTTTGGATTTTATTTCGTTATACCTTTAAAATTGGGATGGGTTAATTAAATTACCAGGTATATGTATACATTGGCAATAATTTGCTTTGGAATATGTGAGTTGTCATTCGTGATATTGTATGTACCATATGTACATATATCGATCATACTAATATGATTCTGTACACACATATTTGTATGTGTCCTAGTTCCTGATAAAATATTCCAGTATTATTATATGTATTAAACGGTTCAATGTTATTCAGTCAACTATTCATTCTCCTGTAACAGTCAGTAACATTATTAATTCTGGACCTCTTCGATTATCAGATTATTGGTTGATTGATTCGATTTTGCAAAAAACTTTCTAGTCTCTCTATATCAGCAGCTTGCCCTTGTAACAGTTCAAAGGAAGTCCCTCAAATATTATTTAATCTATAAGCGACTAGCCGCCTCCAGGAAATTATTCTAATTCATTGCTTGTATGATTTCCACTACTTGAAATAGATTTGGCTTGCAAGTAGTTTCTAATTTGACTTGAAAATAATGAAATTAATTCCCCTTCTCACACGCGTTTTATCATTCATACACACAATACTAGCTCATCTGCTCGAACTAAAGTTATATAATAAAGCATCATTTGCGTATATTGCAAGTAATGACAATAGAATGAATACTGGTCTTTCCAGTCTGTTAATTACATTTGTTTTAATACCTACATATGAATACATTTATGTCTATTACACTATTTTGTTTTTGTTTGTCGTATACCATTAAGGGATATGTTGATTGATTTTTCTGTTTTTCTTTTCTAATAGGTCTTAATATTGCGTAATATTAATAATATATATTTTTTATATTTGTTTATATGTGTTTTGTTACTGCTTTTATTACAATATAACTGTACTGTCTGTCTTCTTCTGTCAATTGGCCCACAGTGATATATTATTATTACAAAGGGTTCTAGGAAAGTTTTGCAATACAGCTTTGTTTATTTAATTTTTTCAAAGTAATTTTCTCTCACTCAATACACCTCTCCATCCTCCGAAACCAGTCTTTAAACCAGTTCTGTCAAGTTTCACTAGGGAGTAAAGCACGCTTGTTGTCCCAAGTCCGCTGAAGGTCCTCATCACTGGAAAACCGCCTCACTTTTAGCTTCATTTTCACATGCAGGAACAATGCAAAGTCACAGGGAGCAAGATCTGGAGTGTAAGGAGAGTGCTCGAGAAGTTTCAATCCTGTCGTAGTCAAATATTCGGTGCAGACTTTGGCAGGTGAGCTGGAACATTGTCGTAATGGAGGAACCAGGTGTCTATTCTTGATTCTGGCCGCAGGTTCTTCATAGATCCAATGACTTTAGACAATCACTGTTCAGTATACCACTTAACTGTGACTGTCTTCTGTGTGTCCAAAACGACATGTTCCACAATTTCACTCGATTTGAAAAATACAGCTATTATTTTCTTCTTTACAGATCGGGATTTTCTGACAACTACGGGTGTGTCCTCATCATCAAAGACCCAAACTTTGTTTTGAGCTTTGGTCGGCACATCGTAATAGTACAGCCAAGTCTCGTCACCTGTCTCGATGTTGTTCACATACCGCGATTGTCCCTTATTAAACTTTTTTAGCATCTACCGGCACCAAGTCATACGGTGTGTCATCTGCTCTTCAGTCAGTCGATGCGGCACCCAGAGAGAACAAAGTTTCTTCACGTGCAAATGATCATGCAGAATCGAACGAATTGCTGGTGCATTTAGGCCTGAAGTACCCTCTATCTGTTGGTAGGTCACTCGCCTGTCCTCATCCCAGCATTTTCCTCATAGTAGTAACGTTTTTCTCCGTAACTAACGTTCGTGGCCTTCCCGGCCTCTCAGCATCCTCCATAGTTAAATTTCCCCTTTGGAATTCTCTATACCACCTGAATATCGTTGTACGATGTGGACAAACATCACTTAGTGCAAGAGTCATTTCTTCGAAGCACTGGTCTAAGTTTAAACCACGCACGAAATTATAACGCAAAATTGCCCTTATCTCACTTCGTGACCACGATGCCATGGCAAGCACATAACACTCTCACGGGTATTGAATAACTGAGCCCATCGACATGGCGCGGCGGCTACTATGCACGTATGAACAAGTCTCAACATGCCGCAACAAGCAGCTTCCTACGATTCATTGTTGCATCATATTGTAAAACTTTCCTAGTACCCTTTGTAATTGTCTGCTTAATTTTGTAAGTCCTTCTATATGCTTAAAGAAGCTGTGTAAATTTGTATGTGATAATTGAAAAAACATATTATTGTAGAGGGAAGAATTGGCAAAATGTATTATTGAGGAACCATTTGAAGGAGAAGGGGTATCGATGAACAAGAAATTTCGTGATAAAGTGTGTCAAATGGAAGAAGGTAAATATATAATTATAAGAATAGTCTAGAATATTAATTTGCCACAAAAATATAAACCCTACTTTTAAACTTTAAATCCAATTATGCAAATTTTGTAGGACGTACTAACATATTCTTGAAAAGTACTTTGCGCGATGCAATATTAATGTTACTTATTCCATGTTTTTAAACTATTTATTTTTATTAAATATAATATTCTTTTTCATTGGAATGATACCGAAAATGGCTAAATATCTTATAAATTTTTACTGGAACACTTCGTTTTTGTTAAATATATGCAAGTAAATAATATTCACTTTGCATCAGTTCATTTTATACATATTTATATTGCTCCTTAATATATGAAAATATGTTTGTATGTGGTCAAGTATGTGTGGAAATATATGAAATACATTTCTTTGAGGAAGAGAAAAAGAAATGGAAGCTTTATTAAATTTGTTAGGACAAAATAAATTAATAGAGAATCACATCCACATTATTAATTTAATATTTTTAGTACAATCTATTGGGTTAATAGTATACTGTTAATTTAGATTATATATTCATCACTTCAGAAAATATTAACGCATACTCTTTTTCTCGTTATTTACCATAGCTCTCAATTGCAAGCAGTCGACAACATTGTCAGAAGCAAATCACCCTGTAAAAGTAAATACTTTTAAAACCAACTTTTGAAAAATATTTGCTGTGTCGAAAATAATGGATGACGAAGAAAGTAGCAAAAAAGAAATTAACCTTTGTGTCGTTTCTTGCCGAACTTTAACGAAAAATTATTATTTTTCCTTTGTTTTGGATCAGTTTTGTTCCGTTATTCGATTGTAACATTCTAGTATTAAAATGTTAAGTCGCTAGAAGACGATCTAATTATCGCCAGCTGAGCGATTTTGAAAGGAGTCGTGTCGTTGGACTACATGAGACTGGTATTACATTTTGTAAAATTGCTAGACAAATGCAAAAAACTATTGCTTATTATTCGTTATTTTTGTAAAGGTAAGCCATAAAATAAAAGAAGCGTCTCATACATCGCCATATTTGTTCGTTTGGGTTGGTTGCCCATCGTCCAAGACTAATACTGCTTTTTACCAGTTGGCAACGTGCTCTAAGATCACAACGGTATAATGTACGAGCAGGTTTCTGCAACAAGACAATATTTTCAAGCAACCTGCGCGCTCACCTCGGTCTATTGCCCATAGAAATATGTTTAGGAATGAAAAGTTAGCATACTTGCTAACCCTTCACTGAACTACCTACAAGTTGCTTTGAATAAGTTTCCATGATAGTCCATAGAATATCTAGAAATATGCCCGGCCGAAGAGCAGAATGTATTCATTTACGTGGAGCGCCAATTATTAATTTCCTATATAAAGGGCAGGATTTTTTAATGAAAACTTAAACCATTTATTATTTTCAATACACCAAACATTTGCACTAAATTTGGCTTAAAAATATATAGTAGATATACTTGTTGCAAATGCGGACGAGTTATACAACAAACTAAACTAGTCGAGGATTTTGATGTTGTACGAGAAAACGTCAAGAAATAAGATTAACCTATGCTTGTTGCGCAATGTGCTTTAGCGTGCAGAAGTAATTGGTGCCCATTACGAATATTTAATAAATTAGAGACTTATCTTTGTTATTTTTTTATAGTCTTACTAATAGATAATTTGCTTATTAAAAACGTCTATTTCCTATACATTTCAATGCTATATTTTACAAGATATACAGAAAAAGTTTATTGAAGTACATGAAAAGGAGATTCACTTATGATATACTGTTTGCTTGAAGTTATCTCCATAATTTTCAAATTGTTTAAATGCTTCATAAAATTAGATAGCACTTTAGTAAAGGGTATTGGCTTTAATTTTCCTTCTAATAATTTTTTCAGTTCATATTCGAGATTCCTTGGTTTTGAAGCATAAGCTTTAATCTTAAAAAAATCCATAGAAAAGACGAGAATGGTAATATTCAACTACTTGAAGGATCAATTTAAATCGATATTTTAAGAAATTAAACAATTAGGAAATACTTTCCAAGATTTCTACTAAAATTAATGCATAGTGGGTTAGTTGATTCGTTTTGCTAAAACCAGTAACGGAATTATGACAAGAAAAATGTTTGAAGCATTTGCTAATATCTTTTCAATGATAGTTTTGCCGTTTGTCTATTTTATTATACTAAAGAAAATAGTCCAATTAGCGATGATATTGTACACTAAAGATTGACTTTTGATTACAACTTTTTAAAAATTGTTATGCATATTCGCAATTCCATTCAAATAAAAATGACCTTCGTCGTTGATGATCAAGAAATGCTTCAACTTCGAATAACGTTCCTCCTTGATAATCTTGTATGGACATAGCTTTTTTTTTACTCAACCAATTGTCGCATACTAGCTTCTGATAATTTCAAATTTTCTGATCCAGCGTGAAATGGTAGAGTACATAATTTATTTCAAACCATAAAATTTCTTCAAAAAGTACGACACACTTAAATATATGTCCTCAGAATTTTGGAGAATTGATTAAGTTTTTAAATCAACCGCAAATCCCACTATTTGAAAAAATGCTAAATTGAATTTATGTTTGAATTCCAAAATTAATACACTGTATATGAAAAATCTTGTTTTTGAAACATATTTGTGTTCTCAAATACATCTGAGTAGTTATGATGCTTCAATTATATCGTGTCCATAAAAATCTATAGTTTCCTGTTCAGACAATAAAGAGATGCAGATATGCCTTTCCTCATGAACGTTGTCCTAGTTTTATATAATAAATAATACTGATTTTTAAAATATTACATTTTACTCTTTTAAATATTGTTTCGTTGTGACCAAAACACTTATTATCATCCTTTATAAAAGAAACTCAACCTACAGACATGACATACTCAAATTTTTTTATAATATTTAGAGTCTGAACAAAGTCGTTGGGCAACAGAGGTATGTAAAGCTTGTATTGAAATTTACTATGTGATAGAAGTGACTAACCGAGAAGTCTATCTCGAATAACAATTTATAGGTGATGCACGCTATATAAAGACGATGGTAGGTAGAAGTATTATGAATTATGGATGTGAAGCATAATTTACTTACTATATCTTTTGGTATTTGAAGCTCGATTACTATTCTTTATTGAAGATTTTGACATACCATAATTGGTATAGGTGAGTCTAGAGAAAGAATGACAGAAGAAGTTACTCGAAACGTCTTTAAACGACCTCGAAAATGAAGATAATGCGTACTTATTTATCACTCAAATGGAAGTGGCATCAGTTCATCGCTCATCACTTGCAATCAATTTTCTGATTAAAAACATATGTCTATTGCGCTACTCAAAATATTCGTGTGATTTAAAAATGTTACTTTCTGTTTACTCATTTTAAATTACCGATGAAAGACAAATGTTATGTAACATTTAGTAAATTATCTTATATTATTTGAAAAATCTACAATTTTTAAAATTAACAAACACAAATACACAACTATTTTAACTGATGAATTATTCCAGTGAAACATTTTTATATTAGCGATAAAATACATGCCCAGATTAGTATATTGTGTAACACCTTGTACGTTAATGTTTTAGCTGATTCAATGGTGACAATATTGGATAAGGAAATTGATGAAGAATTAGTAGCAGCTCAGAAAAAATATGACGATTTGACTAATTATGACACCAACAAGCGGAAACTTTTAAGACCATCCGTATACAGACCATGTGATAAATCGTTAGCATTACTTGATTCGCGAAAAAAATCTTTGGCTGATAATGAAGAACAGGTCTCCAAATGTTGCGGCGAGGAGACATTCCCCTCATTGTCTGTAGAAGATTGTATTGCCGATCAGTATAATAAAGATTATGAGAAGTGTAATAGTAATGAATATGAATATATGGTTAATATTCAAGAGAGAACAAGAAAGTTTATTATTGTTGGGATAACTATAGGAAGAGATGGCACTGTAATTCCTATTATAGGTGGTGTAGTACCAACCCCGCCGATGGACTGCAAATGCGTCAGAAAGAAATTGACTATGATCTCAAGTGAAGAAGATGATGTAAAAAATGTAAATGAATGTACATGCGAGAAGGAAGAACAAGAGAAACAGGTACAAAATCTCGGCGTTGTTTTTAGATTAGTTAAATATTTCAGAATTATGAAAAATTTATTACTTTCTTGGTTTCTTCGTATACTACTTTAAATTAATTTGAATTTCTCTTTTTTTTCACTACTTAGAAAAAATTAATGCAAGATCATGGAAAGTGTACATGCGTACCTATATCGGTCAACAATTCGTCTTCTACAGTTACTGTCAATAGCAGCATTGGTTCGTTTATAAAAAGGCCTTTAGAAGAGGAACTCGAAGAAAATAAGAAAGAAAAGCTTCTAGAAGTGAAAAAACCAAAACCTTTTCTTTGCGGTTGCAAGCAAATGGTAGATATTGCTCTAGAATGTGTTAAAAAAAAGGTGGAGGAAACTGAAAATAAAAGGAAACCCACTTTAATAATAGCAGATACAAAATTCGATGACGAAGAAAAACCCATACCTATTATTGCGGGAGTTAAAAGTGAAATAAAGTGTACGTGTTTGGAAAAATATCGTAGAAAAATTGAAAAATTCGAAGATATCAAAACAAAACAAGAAGCACAAGATATGTTGAAGAGTATCGGACAGAAATTTGTGATTGGCGGTGTGACTAAAGGACCAGATGGCAAGCCTATTTATATTCTCTCTGGAGCATCTCAGGAAAGACCCTGCAGGAAATGCGAAGATATATTGGATTGGAAGAAACGAGAAGAAGAACGGCTAGCTAATATGCCTGATAGTTCACATTTAGCTCAAAAGTTTGTTATAAGTGGAGTTCATCATTCTCCTGTAGGCAATGTTTACGTGCTTTCTGGTGTAGCACCTGCGAAAGAATGTGATTGTATGAGACTTTATGATGCATACATGGAAAGACATAGTACTTGTATGCAATTGTATGAGAAATACATAGAAAAAATGAAAACAGATGCCGAAGAATATTTATCTGTAATTATTAGAGACGAAAACGAAGTTACTTCTGAAAAAGAAAGCTCTAGTACTTCAAAAGAAAATTTTGCTGAATCCGAAAATACTGTAGAGGTATAACATTGATAATAATAATAATTGATAATAATCTTTTCAATGTAATCGTATTTATTTACATAGATTTGTTTACAGGAAGAATCTGTTGCCGTAAGTGAATTATATGATAAAATGGATGAAGGAATGGAAGGTACTTGTTTTGAATGTAATCGGCCATTCTTTGAAGAAGAAGATATAGGAGCAGATTCTGATTTGTGTATCAAAGTTCATTGTGGCGGGAGGAAACACGAAAATATAGAGCACTCTGATATACAGGAAAGTGAAGATGATCAAGTCGATATTAAACGATTTATTGTATTAAACAAAATACCATGCAATTCTACAGAACAAATCCGAATCATAAAGGTATGAACAATATTAGTACAATTATCATTAAATCTAGTTTAAATGTATATACTGCATATTCAAATAATACGATAAAATAAATAGCACGTGAAAAATAGAGAAAATCAACCAAGAGAAATATTAAATTAAATTGTTCAAGTGATGATTATCAATGAGAAGAATTTTATAGAGAATATGATAAAGCTGAAGATAAAAATTTCCTAGTTGAAAAATTATAACTTTGAACTACTTTTTTTTAGGTTTTTAATAAATACAACCATCGGTTATTCACTGTAATTTTAAATCTTGAAAGGAATAATATAAGAAAGGTTCTCTTCATGCTATCTGATTCTGGGTTTCCGGGTTGGAACCACATCACTTGTATATCTGCCGACGTTTCGTACCCATTTGTATGGGACATCTTCAGGGCTGAACTATGGCACTAAACTGGTGCATGTCATCGGTATTTACTTTTAGCATGTTTATTTATACTGGAAAAAACTTATGATTCATTCTTTTTGATTGAAGAAGTAAAACACCACGAGAGCATCCTTGTCCCTGTCACATTTTGAACTTGCACATAGCAGAAGATACTATTTCTTCTTCATTTGCTATTAATGCTCACCTTTGATGGAGGACGAATTTCTTAATTTAAATATGATCTGCACCACACTTTTAGTGCTGCTGTTGAATATTTTGTCTAACTATTACTCGAGCTTATTATTCTCCTCTCCTCTAATACTAGTAGTCGTAGTCCTTTTTCTTTGTTTTTTTTTCTCTTCTGTTGATTTTCTTTAGTTTTTCCCCTATATATTACTATCTTGTTATTTAAATTGGTCTGCTTAATCCTACGCGTCATCAATGTAAAATTGATTCGTCCATCAATTCTTTTCACACAATATATGCTTAGTCCAATTCCATACTTGTTCCGCTATTCTTTCAAACATGTCTAACTCTAGATCTTTCTCTTAAACAGCTATTTCCTTTCCTATTTATCATTGTTATTCTAATAATTGTGGTCCCATTTCTTTCGTGTTGTTTTAAATTTGTTTATTTTCTGTTCGAAATACAAACTTAAGCAAATAATATAAAATAATAATAATTATTTGTACTATAAATAAATAGCTTAATTTTGAAGTAAGCTATGAAAATTTCTTACTTTTTAAAAGTTTCTACTCGAGTGCGATTTGCTTATTTATTTATACTGACCTTTGCGTTCACTTTAAGCTAACCTGTTTAGATACTACCTTCTTTCATATAAGCTGTAGTTTTTTCTTATTCTATTACTAACCATGAGCGCCATCTTTCTAATGTGAATGCCTGAAATCCACTATCTATATTTACATCCATTAATTAACTTTCTTTTCTTAAATG
>JAVIWB010004047.1:0-52751 GCA_031893035.1 Dermolepida albohirtum | reverse complement strand
GGCACTATAGTTTAAAAGAGAAAGCAAAGCACATTTCAGTACCTAGATTGTCATTCTTATTGTCTTTCAATTTTGTCCATGTTTCTAGAAAATAATTTCTATAATAGAAATTCATCTTTGTATACTCTAAAATATAAAACGAACATTTACGTTTGTTGACATATTACCAAACGATACATACAAATATTCATAGCGTAGTTATTTATAAAACGAAACTTCGATAACGTTATCGCTAAACTCGCATCCACTACTCGAATTATAGAAAAGATCGTTCTAAATGATAGCCAACTTCCTTGTCAGACAAAACATCGTACTTGTGTTATGTCACATATACATATACGTAGTAGGTTTGTGTCTGTGTTTGTATTTTACACTCATTATCATCAAAGTTCACACATATTTCAATTCTATTTGATATTCATGGCTGGCACTTGAAGCCTGTATACTAACGGTTTTGACACAATTTTACATAACA
The DNA here is from genome assembly GCA_031893035.1 of Dermolepida albohirtum. Taxonomy (NCBI): domain Eukaryota; kingdom Metazoa; phylum Arthropoda; class Insecta; order Coleoptera; family Scarabaeidae; genus Dermolepida; species Dermolepida albohirtum. Next base: position 52,276 of record JAVIWB010004047.1, on the reverse strand, counting down.
AAGGGAACGCTCACTGAATTGGTGATATTAATTAACTTTGGTCGGTCGGTTGGCTCGTTGGAAATTAAAACGAGTATTTTACGAAACAGATTTTAATATTCATTTGCATAATCACGGATTGTTATTTTGTTGATGTTTCGTTTTTTTACAGTAATATTTATAATAAAGTAGGATTAAATATTTATATAACCGTGGTATTATTTCTGAAATTTCGAATTACGAAACATAGTCTCATCTTCCAGGTAATCTTAACGCGCATTTATGGAACTTATTTCTTAAATATGTAAGTATGTCACCCTAAAAATCTATTATGTAATTCACACAGGGTTCTAGAGGAATTGAAAATAATGATTACATGGGATTAAAAGAGTTATTTATTGTATATCAGTGCTGGCAATTGCCATTCAACAAGTCGCATTATGTCTTTTCCTGTTTTGCATAGTGTTTATGTTCTTTATGTTTTTCATAGTAAGACATTCACTATACACTATACGTGTAGTGTTGTAGCTATAACGAACTGTCAAATTTGTCAAGTTAATTGGAAAATCGAATTAAACCGAGAACATTGTCGCGAATAATTTTTATAATTTTCGAAGACAATTATCTCAACAAGCATGCCTCGCCGAGTTAGTTTCTGTTTTTGGCAATGAAACACCATATCAGTCAACAATTTCTCGTTGGTACGGAGAATTCAAACGTGGACGGATTAGTGTTAGTGATGGTCCAAGAGCAGATTCAACAAAAACGGCAGTCACTCAGAAAAACGCCAATGCTGTGCGCGACATTATCAACGAAGATTAACATGTGACATATCGCCAGATTGAAGCATTATTGGGGATTTCAAACGTTCGCTGACAAAATAGTAGTCTTATATTCAAGCATAAATCCAACCACCGAATTCTCGCAAACTCTTGCAAAGAAACATATATAATAAAAAATGGCTGAAAAAGGGGAAAATAAAATGAGCACTTAAAATCTATAAGGAGAGCTGCCCATCAGTGTGTTTCAATAATAGTACCCCAAAAAGAAGAAGTAAAATGCCTCGGAATACACCTAGATAGAAGGCTAACCTAGAAAAACGTATTTTTTATACATTTTCCAAAAGAAAGCAGTTAGGCCATAAATTACGACATCTATATTGTTTAATAGGTAGCATATCCCAACTAACAACCCAAAATTAATTACTGCTATGTGAAACAATATTAAAACTTGTATGGGATAGAATTATGGGAAACAGAGTTTTCAATCAAAGAAAATGATCTCTGCATCATGGTACACACCAACAACGCCATACATCAAGATTCTGGAAGTAATTTCCATTAAAGGAAAAATTAAAGTTCGCCCAAAAATACAAGGCCTATATACACACTATAATTATCCCATAACAAACCTGATGCAGTAGCTACGTGTAGTACGTATGTTAGGTTGTTTTAAAAATTTTGCAGATGATACAGAAAAAAGTCAATTATTTTAACCATTTTTTTAACTGTTTTTCAAAATATTTGCCTTCATGATCTATATACTTCTGCATTCAATGGAACCAGTTCTCAAAACATCGAACCCACTGTTGTTCAGTCATCTCAGATACGAGTTTTCGTAGACTTTCACAGTCGCTTCCGTGGTATTAAACTTCAATCCACTCATTTCGTCTTTTATGCATGGGAATAAAAGGGCGCCAGATCGGGACTATAAGGCGGATGAGTCATCAATTCCGTTCGTGAAGCGGCTAAAAGCTCTGATGTTTGAGATGCGTTGTGTGATCGTGAATTGTCTTGATGCAGAATGATTCGTCCTCTTGGTCGTTCCTCTCGCACCTTTTGGGACACGGTTGGGGAACAAATGGTTGTATACCATTCAGCATTGACTGTGCGACGATCCTCTAGAGGAATAGTAGCAAGATGACCGGTGCATGAGAAGAAAGAAAACATCGTTTTCTTGCCAAAGCTTCGTCCACATTTCACTTTTGTGGGTTTCTCTTCCTCCTTAAAGATCCATTGAGTCACTTGCTTTCTGGCTTGTAAAAATAAATCCAACTTTCATCATCTGTAACGATGTCATATACTGATTTTGCTCGACCTCGGTTGAATTCTTTAAGCATTTTTTGCACCAATTCGCGCTTTTTTTGAGTTTCCGCTAAATTGTGTGGTATCCATCAAGCGCAAAGATTTCTGACTGCAAGACGATCATGCAGTATATTTCTGATTTGGGTCATACTTATGACCAATGATGGGTGGATATCTCTGTATGTGCAGTGGTTGTTTGGCTTTATCATGTTGCACACGGCGTTGATGTTTTTTGGAGTGACCGCAGTGGCAGGCCGTCCCTCAAAATGTTCGTCTTTGAGCGGAACACATCCACGCTGAAACTAGTTGTACCACCGTTCAACAGTCGCCAAGGATGGTGTTTTATCACCAAAGCAATCGCGGTAATTCCATTTCTCATAAAATTCACTTTATTTAAAAAATTACTAGAGACAACAGCATATGCTAACAATCTGTAAATGTTAATCTGGTACGTAGACTTTCGCGGTCGTGGTCCATGCTATCTGCTTCTGAGCTTCCGGGTTACTTGTATATCTGCCGACGTTTCGTACCCATTTGTATGGGACATCTTCAGGGCTGAACTACTGCACTGAAACTGTAAATGTTATTCGGACGTAAAACGTATAGCCCACAACAATTTATTGTAACAAAACCAAAAACAAAATGCAAATTTTTATTTATTCTTTCCTAGTACCAAAAATAGCCGAATAGACTAATTATAAAAAGCTGTATAGCAATGGAGTATGTCAGTAGTGTAATTTTGTATAGTTAATGCTACCTATTTTTGGGAAATTATACACAGGTTGTAAAAGAATTGTGACGCCAAATAAAAAAAATATTCAAAAAAACGTATGCTTCTTTTTAAATGATTAGGAATCAAAAATGAAGGAGCTCACTTTGAACATTTATTTAGCTGCTTTTTTATTAACAAACATTTTAGTTTTTCAACTGAAATATTTGCTTGTAGTTGTTTGTTAAAACGAAGTCACCAGTATCTGTAAATGCTGAATAGATTATATTTCAATCAGTTAATATTACTTTATGACAATTAATGATTTACTATATATAGATCTAATAAGACGAGAGAATTTAAGCAAATAATAACTCACAATACTGTTAGAAATTGCACACCTTGTTAATATTTAGATATTTAGGGATTAAGGTTAAAAAAATGGTATCGTTTGGTTTCATAAGCCTATTTTGATTAACAAAATCATGGAAATGCGACCCCAATAATACTATAAAGGTAACTATTTAAATAATTAAGGAAGGATAAATGCAGATGAAATCAGTCACTGGCATTTTATTTCTATATCATTTATATCATAAAGGTAATGACCTTTAAATTTTACAAATGTGTAAACTTGCTGCATGACTAGCACAACAGTGTACATAAAATAAATAAAAGTTTAAAGATGTAGTTCGCATGTGCAGCTGTTATGTAAAATTTCTAATATTAGTAGTAAATTATTAGTGTTATTGCAAATAATAACTTACGAATATGTCATTCCATGGAATTACATCGCTTCTTACTTATTTACCAAAATTCTGTTTTTGCTTTCACATAATACAATAAAATAAGTAAACATTAAAATCTATGTTATAAACACAATTTCACTATTCTACAATGCTCGAACGTAACCAGTTTGTTTTTCCCATTTCTCTTTCTCTCAACTTTTTTCCCTTCTATTTTGTCTCTTTTCACTTTACCTTTTTTTTGTAGTTTACAAATCAAGGTGAACACTTACGGGTCGAAGGGGAAAGACGAAAAAGGTTTGAAGGTACAACAGGTGTATCATACCCCTACCTGCTTCTGCAGACAGGATAATTCACGTGTCGACACAAAGGCATCCCTCCACTAACACCCTTTCAGTCGAGAGGTCAACCCCAACCTGCCCTCGAAACTTTTTCAGACACACACACAACATACACACACAAATACATAATACTATGTATGTGCCTACACAATAAGATTTTTTTGAATTCTTAATTTGTTGTACATACATTTCAGTATGCTTTTGAAAATTCGTGCATTTATTTTCTAGATTTGTAGTTGTTAGAAAAATAGAATGCGTATTGTATTTGAAGATTTAATTTAATTTAATTTAATTAATTTATTTAAAATAATTTTATGCAGTAAAATAACCAACATTTAAATTTCTACTTTAATAATAACAAGTCTATACACATAATAAATAAGAGACAAAAAACTAATGCCTGAATAATTTTAAAAGAACTTTCTACTGCCTCCAATATCTGCATTGTGATTATTAAATCCAATATGTCCAAAACTCCTACCAAGTATACGTAATAATAAGAAAAATAACACTTAAGTTTACTTGAGATGGTCTTATGGCCACTACAACCTGTCAGATCTATTGCGATCCTCACGTCTCTCTGAAGTCTCTTAGCGTCTTTGCAAATGCCTGTTGATGGCCTTGGCTAGGGCTCTATTAGTCTCTACGTAATCTTCGTCCCGTTTCATCAGCTTTTGCCTTTTGCCACCGTCAGACATCAGATCCATTTCCTCTATGGTGTTCTCTCACAGCTTATGTAATCTTATCTGTAGATAATTCTGATTTGTCCACCCTCCCGGCTTTTTTCATTCATGTAGGACTCTTGTCTTGCAGCTTTAAAATCTCTTACATGTTCTTCTCCAGTTTTCTTTTTTCTGTGATTTGCTTTATATCTTTTCCATATCATTAAAGATAGGAGAAATCTAGATAGAAGCTTGAAGCGTCAAATGAAATTTATTAGAAAAGGATGATCACCGTAAACAAAGAGTCCACAATAGAAGAGTGATTGAAATAGTAAAAGGTATAAGCTCGAAAGGAAAAAGAAATTTGACCAGATCGGAAATAATATGCGAAGCTGGGCGTTAATATCAATAAAAATATTTTAAAGTGCTTAATGATTTGTATATAGTAATGTTAAATAATTTGATGGACTTGCATCAGTTCTATGTGATTCATCAAAAGCCAAGGAAAAGTCATCTAAAATCGAGGAGATTATTTTGCGAAAATTAGAATAGCTATAAAAACAATTGAAAATATGAATTGAAATCACCATTAATGGAAATGACTGAAATCAAAAGATACAAAATATTTAATTAAAGAAAAGGTTGTCTTGACGCATCTAATAGTAGAGAAATTTATAAAATAAAATCATTTGGCAGAACAAGTATTCAACGAAAGTAAAATTTGTATCATTTTCCATTTGCAAGATGATGTGTACAGATTATATATGGTGTACTATACATTGCTACAAGTATACGTCAAATTTAATACACAGTCTGTCTCAGAGGAAACGTAACTTTTTAAAAATAAAAACACAAGCTTACTATTTTGGTCAAATTCATTTATTTTATTCAAAGTAGTCGCCTTCGGCTTCAAGATGTCCTTCAAGATTCCTGTTGACGCCTTTTTAATGGCTTCGATGCATAACGCTGTCCTTTCATCGGCAAATGTACTTTAGAGAATAGACAGAAATCACAGGGGACCAAATCCGGTGAGTACGGTGAATGGCTGATGGTTAGAATTCCATTTGTAGTTAAAAAATCAGTGATAAGCGTTGAACGATGAGATGCTGCATTATCATGAAATAAACGCCAGCTACCATGTTCACGATATTTATGGCGCACACGACGAATACGCGCCAAATGACGCTCCATAATACCAAGATAATATACAGCATTGATAAATAGTTGGTACAAACTCTTTGTACATTATGCTTTTCATAAATCATAAAAATAGATCAACATTGTCTTCACTTTTATCTTCTCCAAACGGCTTTTTTCCGTTTTGTTTCGGTTAGGTGCTTCCATTCAGAGCTTTGATGCTTGGTCTCTGGAGCATATTGAAAACGTCACATCTCATCGCCAGTTATAATAGAATATCTGCAGTTTTCATTCTTTTTTGAGTCTTTAATCAACTCTGTATAATGCTGAATTCAGTTGGCTTGTGTGGTACAAACCTTACACAAATCTCCCTAACGCTGTGTCGAAATTGAATTGAATCTTTAGAAATATTTAATTCCATTTCCACGCATCGCAATGAGGATTTCGGCTCATTTCTGATAAATTCACGCACAAGTTCGATGTTACTTTCCGTAAACACAGACTTTTTGCAGCAGGATGTTCGTTGTTATTTACGTCCATACGACCGTCTTTAAATCGTTTGTACCATTCATACATATTCGTACGTGATAAGCGCGTATCACCCATATACTTGTTTCATCAAATTAAACGTTTATAACAGAACTTGACATTTGCTCTATGTTCAAAATCCATTTTTCGAGCAATGCTAAGTACACGCTGTTACCTTATGTGCAATTTCACTGCACCTAACGATGCAAATATCATAATATTTTGATATAACATTGGTGTAAGATTTACTTTACCGACGCATATATTTTTTAATAGATGGCGCCACTAAGAATTACTATTTTAAAAAAGTTCCGTTTTCTCTGCGACAGGCTGTATAATAGAATATCTCTTATGTTAATTATATTTTATCGTAAGGATAATACAATGGAACGACTCATAATTTGAATTTTCTCTCTTTAGATATAAAATGTGAATTCGACCTATATAATAGTAGATCACATATGGGCATTATTAAATAAGTTAAGCAAGTGATAATTCGACTGCTATCAAATATCGCCATTATATTGTTGATGATTAAGGTCACTGTATTTTCTTTTATCTTTTCTACGTTGTTTTGCGCATAAGTGTCTCAACAGAATGCATGAACTTTATCTAATAAACGCCTCACAGTATTCGCTGGGTAACAGTAATAATGCGTATAAACTATAGAACCATATTAAATTTAAAAATATCATAATTTGAAGGTATAAACTCTAAATTTATGCTTGTTCATTCGATTTATAATTTTTACATAAACTCGTTTTATTTTTTAACATTGTTTTTGAATGTGCAATTTTAAACAATGATAAACACAATTTTTGCTATTATTACATTTCATTGTTATTGTATAGCCAGAGAATATAGTAATAGATAGACTTTATATTAGGAGGACACAGAGAAGGGACACCACAAGCCTGCTTCTTGAAGGTAATCAAGACCTGCTAGCTTTCTTGCATCCACCTAGTGCAAAAACATCAAGGACAAAAGTGTACCAAATGATTATTTTTATACTTTGTTTATTTAATCATTGTAGTTGCACACAGCCTTTTACTTATTCGTTTACTTTTTTTCGTTTAAATTGTTTTATTTTTTCTTCCCTACTCCTTAATTCTTTATTCAATGTTATAATTAAAATTGCATTACTGTTTAACTAACGAAGTTTCGTAATACGTGTAATTATGCAGTCAGGTGGAGGTAAAACAAAATCCAATTGCATACTAGAATAATATTAGGAAATTATAAGTGTTGCCATGTTTAATTCTCATATTGATACTGGCTTTATTATTTATAAATAATGAAAAATATATAATGCCCCTCAAAGATACAATGTATGTTCCTAATTGCATTTCTTATTCACTAATAAATACATCTTTATATAAAAGAAATTGGTTACGTAGTTATTAGTAAGCCAGTACATTTTAATAATTAAATACAATACATAGAACTCCGCTTATAGACACCCCAAAACTTTCTTGCAAATACAGCTATTTTTTAAAAATGCTTGAATCTGTAGTAAATGAATTAATAACTTTCGTTCGACCTACTTCAACGACAGTTTTTTATTTTAGTTTCTTAGAAACATACACGCACATACAAAGGTGGAGATACACACACACACACACACACACACACACACACACACACACACACACATATATATATAATGAAAACGGTCACTAATTAATAATATAATAAAGAAAAGAATGGAAAGGGAGCAAGTCCAAAACCATAGAAAGACATCAAGATATAATTTAGTCCTTTTTTTAAGTATTTGGACGTTGAAATTGGAATAAACAAAGAGAAAGAATGTTAAAGGGATACTAGTCTTATAACAAGAACAAATTAATAATGAAGAGTAAAATACTAAGCAAGAACACCAAAACAAAAATATATAGAACTTTTATTTATGAACAGAAAAGGGGATCTGAAAATATTGTAAAGAATAATGCGGACAATAATGGTACCAAATATAACAAAAGACCGAGAGATGGAATATAAGCGTGAGAAAATATAAGGTACATCAAAACACAAATTTTGGAATGAACAGGATACATGATAAACAAAAAATTGACTGAAATCGCCAGGGAGATAACACGACGGATCACAATATGACACAGAAATAGATGAAGTCCGAGAGTTGTTCTGAAGATGCGAAAGCGATGAAAATGGTGGATTAAAGGTTAAAATGTGAGGATAGGAGGATGCGCAAGAAAATAACAACATCACGCAAACAACTAGGACCCGTAACAAAGCATGGAGATTAATCCACATGAAAATATATTCTATACTGCTTTGGCGTTAGTCATAATCCATAAGGATTAAGTAGCTTGCTGACGACGATTAACTACTAATGAGTTTAAATCTCACTTGCCAATGAAACTAAAGCTAGAGTAGCACTGAAAAAACTGTTGTCTTACTTAGATTGTTCATTTCCTGGAATAATTGTCTGGTCCTGCAAATAGGATCTTAATGAACAGTATCTACAATTTCTTCTTCAATTTGGATCGTACGTCGATATCTTGGTCCAGTTGCATCACGTTGACTGAGAACAAAAGTGCTTGCTTCGCGAAGTTTCCGATCCAATCTTAGAAATGTATCGGTAGATGAGCGCTGTCGGTATTCATATTCGTCTTTGCCAAGTGCGCATTTTCATTGCATAATCCAAATACCACATCCATGTAATGAAAGCGAAATTAATAAATGTTAGACTGGCAGCAAAAAGCATGGTTTTCCACAGAAAATTTTAAAAAATTCGAAATATTTTTTAATGCACACTTTCAATATTGATGGTCTCGTGTGCCTTAACGACTGACTGATTGTCGGCTCAGAATTAATCATAAAATCATCCTATCTGACGATTATCCATGAATTTCTGACCATCGTATACAAAATGAGACTGTAAATGGAGTGTGAAACTGAAGAGTTAATTTTGGCGAATCGCATAGATTTTACTGGTATAATTTATATAAATCAAAATTTTGAATATTATTAGTACAACATATACTGGCATATATGTATGTGATAATGTGATATTCACATGTACGAGGCCATCTTTTACAACAATTTTATTTTTACATGAAAGCCTGGTCCTTCATTTACTTTTCATAATCGTCACCTATATGTATTAGGGTATTTATCGATCAGCGCTTGTATTCCGTCCTGATACATGATTTGCTAACCACTGCAGCAGAGCAGTTTTGACGTCGTTATTCTCATAGCTTTGACCAACAAAGGGCTTTTTTAAGTGCAGGTATAAATGGTAGTAATTAGGTGCTAGACCAGGACTGCACGAAGAGTGATCAAGTTATTCCCTGATATATTACGTATGGACGAGCATTGTCTTGAAGCAAAACGTTTCCTCCAATGAGCACACCGCGTCTTTTGTTCACACCCTCCTATCCTCCGTTTATCCTACCTATCCCAAAACACAGTGCATATGATTTCTCCATGTTCTAAGCTGTAGTTTTGGTGCCGGTGTAACATGAGCAAGCGACTTCGACGGTCTTCCATTATCAATGACCATTTGGCTCAAAAACATATCTGTCGTGATATTGTATCTCTCGAGGAAAGCTAAAGTATTAGCTAAACGATTGGTTTTGTGAAACTCAATCAATATTTTTGACACAACTTCCGAGAGTTTAGGCATTCTGACACAAATTCATACATAACATGCAATTTGAGGAAATTCATTAGATAATGATGAAATCGTAAAGCGAGTTTCGTCAAACTGTTTCATCAATTTTCTACTTTAGGTCATCATTAATGACGAATGATCCCCCATTATGTCCCCTCATCGTGCACGTTTGAAAAGTACTTACGTAAAAACATGCTTTACGACGACAATGATGACGTCAAAACTGTTATGTTGCAGATTTTCATGAGGACGAGATATAGAAGCTGATAAGAGGTTCAATATAGATGTTGAAAAGTAAATTAAGATCCAGTTTTTCATATAAAAATATAATTGTTAAAAAAATTACTTTGTAGTTTTTACTATCAAACTAATATTTACTTAAAAAATGGCTTGTAAATTCTGCTATGTAGAAAGTATGCAATCCACATATTGTGCTACGCGAATTCTATTTTATTTTTATTCAAATGAACTCTCATGTCTTTAGAAATAATTTTAATAGAGTTTGAAAAACAAATACTGCGTGTTTCAATAAGATAACACTCTTCTCCTTAATTCAGAAAAAATAGACTCACAAAACTATGGGACTATTAAAACGACCAATCAGAAGATTTAAGTGACAGTATGAAAATTTTTGATATAACTGAATTCATAAATCTAGGTAAAGTTAAAAACTTCTTTGATACTACCAAACGTTCTTCTAGATGTCCTAATTTAAGTGTGATAAAAACTTTTACAACATTACTTTCTACATTTTCAACCCTCCTTCTAATAACTTAATGTATGTACATATATTTGCACATCCATATTTGTAATAATTGTAAAAATGTGTAAATTGCAGAAGTAAACATATTTATGTAGGTCAAGGAAATCATTTCACATAAAAATCTCTGTTGAACATCAAATATTGGTGGTTAGAATAAGATACGTAATAAAAGCCGGTACGTAAAAAAAAGTCACTACTGTCGAAAATGAAAATTTAAAATTTTAAACTTAACAAGGCCAATATAGTCCATTTACTTTACTCTCAAAGTGAAACGAACATACGTTGGCTAACATTCATGATGTATAAACTTAAAATATACACAAACTGGAGTCCGTTACCTCTGTTACTGAAATTTAAATTGTACTGTATATTACTACTGGAAATGTTTTCAGAAAACATAATGCATAACCGAAAAAAAAATAAGTGTAAGGTCATCAACATCTTTAGTAAAGGCAACTCGAAATCAAGTTCTTCGTATCGCTATACTTATAAATGATGGCTGTTCCAAGTTGGCCTCAGGCAAGCAGAGGCAGGCAACACCAGGAGCTGTACCTCGTAAACAAAAAAAACTAACAGAACAAAGATGAAGGCAGATTATCCTCACTCGAGAGACTCATACACGTTGCACTATGTTTCTTTTCCTGCCATCTCTTTCTATACCCAATTCTCTCGGTGCATTTAATCAAGACTCTCTTGCAGGTCTATTGTATTCCAATTAAATATCTCGTTCTACTTTTTTTTATTGATTAATCATGAATGGTATAATTTAGTGCAAAATAGTATGAAGTATCAAGTTCATGCATGATCTATTTACGAATAGTAAGACATATTTTTTTTCAAATCTGGCATAATTAATTAATAATTTTAAGTTTTATTTGAGATTATTTAAATTCTGTAAAATTTCTATATGTTTGCATTATACTCGCAATTTTTTATTTTTTATACTATACTCGTTTTCTATATTATGTATAATATTGAAATTAAAATGGTGACATATTGTAGTACATTGTATGTTATTTTTACGTACATATTTGTTATATGCAAAAATGGCATATGTACATGCATAGATATTATTTTTTTTTTGTGGTGAGTGCCCAGTTGGACTACGGAAACGAGAGTGTGTATTCGTGTTTGTATTGATTATTCCTTCACCATAGTGAAGGGTTCTAAGCAAACTACCGACCACCTCCAAGACTAAAAACGATTTTAAAAATTATGTCACCCCGGAAAGTGATTCGAAACGCCAACTTCTAGATAATTTGCTCTAAATTAGATGCTCTTATAACAAATCTATATTTCCTTACATACGAATAGGTTACCATTCAAGTATTGGTCAATATTACATGCATTAAGTAGATCGGTATAATTTTATTAGCACTCTTAAATGACAAACTATCTAGTTTTCAGTAAAATTTTATTTAAGCAATTTTAAGTGCGTCCAAAAGGAACCTAACCAACAACCTTATCTAACTTAGGATATAATACACCTAATTGATTTTGGAAATTTCTAATTTATTCAACACAATGTTCTTACTTATTGAACGATTTCCAAAACCCGTATCAAAACCGTGAAATCACCTGTTTCGATGGAAATTTTCTAATCCAAGTAAATTTGGGGTCAACCATTGGTAAAATTCTTCTACAATTTTTGACTTATCCATTTAGATGTTTCAATTCCTTCAATATATTTTGCACACTAGATTTCGCAACTTCTATATTGTATTCTATTTTTTATAGGAAAACCCAAGAATTATGTTCACGAGTCTGATAATTATTGGTAACTAACTAGAACTTTTTCAATACTACGAAATAAAATAAATAAGGACAACTTTGAGTAACCCAACAGGAAATGTAGCAGGTTTAAAAATTTTGTCGTTTGTGTAGTATAACTGATATGACTGGTACATCGGAGGCCGATGTAACACAAACAAAAAGTAATCTATGGAGATCAACTCATAATAGCCGAGCTACAGAGGTGTCAAAAGTCAAATCTATGTTGCTGTTGGGGAGTGCAACGTGACTCCTAACTGAATCCAAGAGTACGCCGACTGCTTCAGAAGGATCTTAAAGGTGGCCTAATATCATCACAAATAGTGAACTAGGGACAAAAACAAATCGCAATTCCTTTGTATTTAGCTTTAACCGGTCAAGCGGGGCTCTAATTGGATACTCTGTTATTTCCCTTGCTACTATGGGAATAGTATGGAAAAGGTGAGAAGCAAAAGAACACGAGGAGAGAAACGAGCCAGGTACGCAAGTATGAATTAATTATCTACATACTACGTCTATACATAATCTTATGTTCGAATGTTCGACTGAGTTTCCATAAGCTAGATGATCTAGAATTTTTAACGTTAAAGCACAAAGGTTAGTTAAACAAATGCAAAGTTAGATACAAGCTAAAATAAGTGCAACCAAATTTCGTATACGCAAATAAGCCAAGAGACTCCAGAAAGTCATGAGAACTACAATAGGTTTTAAGTAATCAAGAAATCTTAAATCCTAAATGAGAATCCACGCAGTAAAAAGAACTTTTACATATGTGTATAAGTATTATATCTCTTTAAGATACTAGAGTTAAGTATGTTACTAAAACTTTATGAGATTTCTCAAATCACATTTCAGCTTTCTAGAATGTTACCAAGACCTTTTAACAACTTTTTATTAATTTGATCGAATTTTCTTCATGGACTTTAAACTTCAAAAAGTATATTTTTGTACGACAACTACTGAGTAAGTTCCTAAAATGATTGCATAGCTTTAAAAGAATTTCTCAATTAAAATTAAGCCAATAGATATAGACGTAGAATAAAAGAACACGAAACAAAAGACAAGCCAGTAACTACAGAAATGACGATTTTTTAGTACTCTTGTATAATGTATAATTGGTAGCAAGTTTTTGACAACTGTAAATACAAACTTACTTTTCATTTCTCGACTGTAAATTTCCGAATATGTAACATTTTTTAGTATTCTTGCATAATGTATAATTGGTAGAAAGTTACTCTTAAATATTGTTGTTGTTGAGTATTTCTAGAGTTAGTGTAATAGGAATACTAGATTTATGTTATCTGTATTAAAAATTATTTTCAATTAGTTAAGAAATTTGCTTACGATGTATTATTTCTCAACTTTATAAGTACTTTTTAAATAATATCTCAATCCATATATACAACAAAATATTCATGTATTGAAGGCTTAATTATTTACATAAGCTTATAATTATCCGATAACATTTTAGCACTGCGTATATTTATATTTGTGCAATTTTTTATTTGCTATTATTATATATAGGCGATCGCGTGCGCTCGCTCTCAAGCCGTACTAAAATCGAATACAAAATGGGATAAATAATTTCAAAGGCAATTAAGTGCAGCGAAAACGAGCATGCAATTATTCACAGCAGTGATTTTTATGATGTAATAGAAAAGTGCAAGCAATGCCGGCGGGTACGCTTGCGCATTCGATTTCTGTAATGTATTTCACACAAAGAAGTATATCACGATAATATTACACAACACATATACACACTCAAGGCTAGCTGAAACTCCCTTCTCGCCACCCCACCCCATGTATTTCTTGTCACCTACCACGAGATAACACAATGCAATTTAATAATGATAATAAATAATAATAGTGGTACGCTGTGTACAACTGGTTCTAATTTGAACAGTCTAGGATCTATTCAATAATATACACAGATTACTTTTCTAGGTATAGAACATTCATTTGTTTGGATATGCTCATGATGTTATTTTTGCTTATATGTATGATTTTATATACAGACGCTCTGATAGTTTTGAAGTCATTTTAATTTTTAATTTCAATAACTAATAGTGTGTATGTAATATAACAAACTAAATAAAAATGCATTATCATCTACAGCTTCAGTAATTCGAAATAAATGGGAAAAAGAAATATTCCGATTAGCGACATGTTCCAATTAACAAATATAACGATTTTTGCTCTTAAATTGCTTCAAATGAATGTTTTAGAAGTACACATATGGATTAAAAAACTTACAATATATATATATATATATATATATATATATTATAAGAAAAAAATATTCCAGAATTCTTACATAGGAATGATTTTAAAGTTTTAAAGTAACAGAATATTTCAGAAACAAAAATTTAATACATCCTTTTAAATATTAGTACAAAGAAAATTCATAGGAAAGATGATTGCAATGCTGTGGGTTATTATAAACTTTCGCTTGGTTTTAGACTAATATTCTCTCAAATAACGTTCAATTCTTATTTCTGAGATGTCTTTTTTTTTGTAAAGGTGAACGACGCAGTTTATTTAACAGTCGCAATGGGTGTATTTTGGGAGCGTTGTAGTTGTTTGACGGCAGATCATAAAAACGCATCATGTCATGGAAAGTAATTAAGTGAAATCAAAAAGCAAAGGCTTAAAAAACCGTGGAAAAACAGAGAGAAATCGCTAGTGAAATTAACATGTCGCAATGTATTGTAATAAACTCTTTGAGGTTTGGTTTGAAAACTATAGCAAGAACAAGCGGCTAGGACGCCCTTTAAAATACTCTCAGTCTCAAAAAAACAGGTTGTTTCGAGAGAAATGTCAGTCACTTGAGTCTCTTCACTTAAATTGAGAGCAGATTAAGCTTAAACTGTCATCCCAATACCGTACGAAAATGGGCTAAATCGTCTCGAATGCTTAAGTATATAAAGTGCATTTCTAAACAACATCTAAAACAAAATCATATAGATACCAGACTCAAGTTAGCTGAGGAATATATGCGGACAAACTCTATTTGGAAGCTTGTCATTTTTGGTGATAAAAAAAGTTTAATCTGGACAGTCCGATAGATTTCGTTACTACTGGCATGATTTACGGAATCAATAGCGTATTTTGTCAACAAAAGCTCAAGGAGGTGAACCTGTAATGATCTGGGTAACATTTGAAAATGAATTAAGATCTGAATTTACTTTTGTACCTGGCAGTTCTTGCCTACCAGGATCCATTGTTTCAATACCTTCTATCATTTATAACAATTTCTGAAGATGACAAAATCATCCTCTAGCAAGATAATGCTCCCATCCACGCAGAAAAATCTACAAAAGAGTGATTTAAACCCCATAGAAAATTTGTGGGGAATTCTCGCAAGAAAAGTGTACGATATTGAAGAGCTAGTGATCACTAGTTCGTGGAGCGACATTTCTACTGGATCTTTTAAAAGCTTTGTCGGCGGTGCCCTTCGACAAAAATAAGGGCAAATATGCTAAATTCAAAGCTAAAATTAAGTATGAGTTTTAATAATTTGTAAAATTGCAATCATCTTTTTTATGATTTTTTAATATTTGTACAAATATTAAAATGATGTGTTGAATATTTGTTTCTGAAAATATTTTGTATTACTTTAGAGTAATTCTTATATCAGAAATCTGGAATACTCAAAATACAACAAAAATATATAGAAAAACTTGCTAAGTTTATAACTATTTGCAGCACTTTACATAACGCTTCAAGACTTCGTTATACGGTTCACCTTTCTTATGCAAAACTCTTTCTTCTTCATCTTTTTCCTTATTGCTTGTTTGGTCAACTACTAATGATGAAATGACCTCTTGGTCCATAGCTAGAGTCTCTTAATCGCCTCTGATAAGTCATTATACAATTTCATTGTTCTATCGCTGACAGTAAATCAAACTTCTTCAAATAAAGTCGGTATATCATGGACATATTCAGATATGATAGATGTCAGAGATATACGATAATGTAGTTGCATCTTTTGAATAATATGTTAATCCGTTGGCTGAATAAGGGGGTTGCAGTTTGGTGTAAGAATGTTTCTTGAATGCTTTTATCTTCAGTGCATACATCTGAATGTACAAAATAAGCAATGTTTTCGGGACAATTTCAACTCCTTCATTTTCCTTTTAACTTAAGGTACAAAAAAGTTATTGCAACATTCATTATAACTCATTCCTTATTTTGGCATATATAATAACTAGCTGTTTCAGTTTATGAGTACCTCAGACATGATACAAGTCATTGAAGTAATATGCCCTACTCACGTTGCGAGATGGTTTCGCTTCTCTGCTCGGTGTGCGGCGAAATTCTTTTTTAAGATGAAGTGTCTAAACAATGA
This sequence comes from Dermolepida albohirtum, assembly GCA_031893035.1. Classification (NCBI taxonomy): domain Eukaryota; kingdom Metazoa; phylum Arthropoda; class Insecta; order Coleoptera; family Scarabaeidae; genus Dermolepida; species Dermolepida albohirtum. The sequence goes on along the minus strand of JAVIWB010004047.1, from coordinate 35,575 downwards.
GCCATTATTGGAAAGTCTACATAAATTATTAATCATCGAGCTTCTCTTTTAGTGGAGACATTTATGTAAGTTTCTCAATATGTTCAGCTTCATCATTGCCATATAGTGCACACGTTGATTTTAAATAGCATGTTGAATGTAACTGTTTGTATATAGACGCGTCTGAATCTGCTGAAGGTTGCGGTTGGACTGTTTACAATTCGTCTATTGATTATCGCATTAAATTGAAATTGCATAGCTGAAACTCCATTTTTACGGCAGAAGCACTAATTATTCAGCAGGCATTGGTGTATGCAAAAAAACGATTGGAATAACAATGTAATCATGGAGGTAATTTTGATGGAGCCTATGGTTGATTCACTTAATCACTGAACGTTGATATATAACCCTTTGTTACATTAATTTTCGTATTCTGTATACGTATTTCGACAACTAAGTTGTCATCATCAGCAGATAGTTAAAAAGTGTCGCACCTGGAAAACTACGGCGAAAAATACACGTACGAAAACAAACTCCGTACGCGATCCGTACCGTTGAAAACATACAGTGTACATTCTGGTTTTCACAGGAACCAAACGATCAATTCTGATGTTTACTGTCAACAATTAATAAAACTGGATGAAGCAATCGAAGAAAAACGGCCAGTATTGTCAAATCGGAAAGGTGTAGTTTTCCACCAAGAAAATGCAAGGCCTCACACATCTTTGGCAACTTGTGGGAAACTATTGGAGCTTGGCTGGGAAGTGATGCCACATCCCCCATACAGACCTGATCTAGCACCATCTGATTATCATTTATTTCGAAGTTTGCAGAATTCTTTGAATGGTAAAATTTTCACAAGTGACGATGACCTTCACTCGCACCTGGTTCAGTTTTTTGCTGATAAGGACCAGAAATTTTATGAGCGCGGAATCATGCAGCTGAAAGAAAGATGGCAAAAGGTCATTGAGCAAAATGGAAAATATATAATTGATTAAAAACTATTCTTTGTTTAAAAAAAAGTGTTTTATTTTATACTACAAAACCGAAAGTACTTAGTTGCCAACCCAATATTATATCCGCTATTTCGTGAATGTTAACCACAAACATACAAGCAGGTTGATTGCAGACGTACATAAAGTTTTTGCGTATTTTCTTAATAAAAAGAGAAGCTAAACATTTTGTTAAAAACACTTTCTTTGTGTAGTAATACAAATTCCATTTACACTTACAACTTTTCTCCAACTGTCAGGAAGCTTAAATATACTACTTTTGCAAGACTTTTCAAATTTTGGCTGAAAATAGTCACGCTATTTAAATTCATCTAATGCTTCAAATTTTTTTACCGCTAAGATGAATTTGTAGACTTCTAAACAAACAAAAATTCGATGGTGCAATATCTGCTGAATATGGCGGATGCGTTAAAATTTCTCATTTGCACTTTGTATGCTCTTGCATTACCTTCAAAATTACTCCTTCCTATTATTCAAATTCAAAATATTTTTTGTGTAAGGTTTTCTTTAATTTATCGAATTGGTAATAATACTTATCACCATTTAGGAAATTCAAAGTAAACAATACCTTAATAATACCACCAATAACGTAACATTACGTTGTTGTGGTGTAAATTAACTTTGGCAATCCATTTTTCGTCAGCTGTTACAATTCTTTCTAAACATGGTTAACATTCCTGACGACGCAGTAATAAGAAACACGCACCATATAGTCTGACAAATTCTTTTTACTTAATTTGTGTGGTACCCCAATAAATATTTAGTTTGTAAACTATGTTGAGAAATTTTAGATGAAGACTATTTCATGGGAAACTCCAAGGTTTGTTAAGTTTCTTGTAAGTCCTGGATTTGAAAATACGACTTTATGAACAATCTAGTAGAGTGTTGTAGTATTCGTTGGAATTTTAGTTTTAGTGACAATTGTGGTCGACCTAGTTACCTTAGAAACCATTTCAAATATTTTTTGAAGGATATTCTTGAACATATACATTGTTTTAAATTTAATGATATGCAAAATATTTGGCATTTTTAAACATTTAATGAACTCAATAAAATCGTTTTCTAACAAAATAGTTCCGCTGATTTGAATTAATCATAGAACTTAGTAAGAGGCTGGTGAAGTACTAAATATAAATAATATAATTTGGTACGTAGACTTCCGCGGTCGTGGTCCATGCTATCTGCTTCTGGGTTTCCGGGCTGGAACCGCGTCACTAGTATATCTGCCGACGTTTCGTACCCATTTGTACGGGACATCTTCAGGGCTGAACTACTGCACTGAAACTGGTGTAAGTCGATGGGGGACGGGCTTATATATGGATAATGGGTCATGGGTCAATGGAGCGTTACGGTTGCGGTTGGGTAGATTAGAAATGCACGATTGCCAAGCGTTATGTAGGGGGTAGCCATCATCGCGGTTGAGATTATTGGGGTGTTTAAAGATCTCTATAGTTTCACGGATTTTGCGACCATAGAAACTCAAACCTTACACCGGCAATAGTGATTCTTTTATTAAAAATTCCAAACATTTTGTCCAAAGACTAAATGGCCTAACGGTAGATCCTCATGATCTACTAGTTAGTTTTGACGTCAAATCTTTATTTACCAGGGTTCCTATACCCGACACTATCCAAATAATCCGTCAAATCCTTTCCACTGACAACCAACCTGATGATTTGGCCAATCTGGTGAATACTTGTTTAACCTCCACCTATTTTCAGTTCCGTGGTAATTATTATGAACAAGTATCGGGTGCAGCTATGGGATCTCCTCTCTCTCCTGTTGTCGCTGACATTTTTATGGAGGCATTCGAACAACAAATTCTACACTCCTGTAACCAAAAACCAAAATGTTGGTTCAGATATGTGGATGACACCTTCGTTATTTGGCCTCATAGTCGGGATTCCTTGAACAACTTCCTTGTTTTCTTAAATTCACAACACGATTCCATACATTTCACCATGGAGATTGAATCTGAAGGTTCCCTTCCTTTCCTCGACGTCATGGTAACTCGTCATCTGGATGGTTCACTAGGACATTCAGTGTACCGCAAACCCACACACACTGATCGATATCTCAATGCCCTCTCCCATCATCATCCCGCCCAGAAACAGGGCGTTATCAATTCCTTAATCCAAAGAGCTGTCAACATATCTGACCAGCATTCTATATCCCAGGAATTAAGTCATGTTACCAAAGCTCTTATAAATAATAATTTCTCCAACCATAATATTCAGCGAACCATTGATCGACATCTTAATCCCAAAATCTCACAACTTAATACACAGCTTACATCATCTCTTCCCCTCTCTAAAGCCCACCTACCCTATATACAAGGTGTCACTGATCGCATCAGTAGGGTTCTTCTCAAAAACAACATCAAAACCATCTTCAAGCCCCATTCCAAATTATCTGACCCTTTTTCCGTAAAAGACCATGTTTCTTTAGAATCCCCTGGTGTGTACAGGATTCCTTGTTCATGCGGCAGGGCATATATTGGTGAAACAAAGCGGTCTGTCGGCACTCGTGTTTCTGAACATGAGCGTTGTACTAGATTGCTGCGCATAGCCGGTTCTGCACTTGCCGAGCATAGGCTGGAAACCGGGCACCATATTCAGTTTAATTCGACCAAGATCCTATCCCGCACTAACCATTTCTATGGTCGCAAGATCCGTGAAACTATAGAGATCTTTAAACACCCCAATAACCTCAACCGCGATGATGGCTACCCCCTACATAACGCTTGGCAATCGTGCATTTCTAATCTACCCAACCGCAACCGTAACGCTCCATTGACCCATGACCCATTATCCATATATAAACGCGTCCCCCATCGACTTACACCAGTTTCAGTGCAGTAGTTCAGCCCTGAAGATGTCCCATACAAATGGGTACGAAACGTCGGCAGATATACTAGTGACGCGGTTCCAGCCCGGAAACCCAGAAGCAGATACTAAACAGGTAATTTTGATGGAGCCTGTGGTTGATTAACTTAATCACTGAAGGTTGATATATAACCTCTTTCCACATTAATTTTCATATTCTGTATACGTATTTCGACAACTAAGTTGTCATCACTAGCAAATAATTAAACAGTGTCACGCCCGTACGAAACGAATTCCGCACAAGATCCGTACCGTTGAAAGTCACAACGCAAACTGTTTAGTTATCTGCTGATGATGACAACTTAGTTGTCGAAATACGTATACACAATACGAAAATTAATGTGCAAAGGGGTTATATATCAACCTACAGTGATTAAGTATTAAATAATTTACGAGATCCTGCCTTAGTAGTTAATGAATTCGCTTGACGTGATGTAAAGCTTTTATTTTATTTTTATTCATTTTTATTTATTTTTTATTGATTCTGCAAGTAAAAGGAGTTGATATGTTGTCAAAATTAAGCATTTAATTATATAATTCGAGTTTGACATTAAAGCGTAAAGGGGGATACATTTTACTCGAATAAAAATTATGAGTACTTCTAATGAAGCTCTGTCTGTTTAAATTAAAAAACGGAGACCAGTTAGGGGCACAATTTCACCACAAGATGCTACTTTTGAGATCACATTTTACACGGATCTAGAAACATAACCTGCGCGATATTCAAACAATTGTAAATAACTAATATGATTTTGCTTTTTTTAGCAGTTATTAATTTCGTAACTATTTTTGCTTATTATTAATTTGAATCCTTTTCTCTGTGCTTAAAAAATCAAATTGAGTTAGTTACCTTGATATTTACAAATGCATGCATTAAATTCAGCAATACTTAATAATGTCATTAATTCATTTTAAAGTATACCTCATCTTGATGAAAAAAAAGTTTATCTTAGTAATTAACAGTTATCTTGATTTCGGTTATTTGTTAAGTGACCAGAGACGTTTTGTCATTTGTTCAAGGTCGAGTGAAATCTTTATTTTGTATGTATGTGGTTTGAACAATGTATCTTCCAACTGATGTACATTTTAAATATATAAAATTAATATAATGTTAAAACAGGCGTTGTCGCGGAATGGAATTTCAATCGAAACAAGGTGAGTAAAAACATATTACTATTTATACGGGGGAACTAGAAAAAGAATTCTATCTTACAACAATAAAAGTCGTAAATTAGGCGTTGCCAAGTAACGTTCAATATTGATTTTTCTAATTATATAACAAATTTGATTTCAATTCATTAATTTTTGTGTTTCATAAACTGTTTAGCAACGAAAAATGAGTTCCGTGTAATTATAACTCCGTAGTGTCATCAAAAAATTAATCTGTTGACAGCATAATAAAACCCAATATCCTAGAAGCTGAGATATACAGTGAATGACAATTCCGAATTATATTTTATGTCACAATCACACATATTTTACTAATTCGTTGGCCATTAATTTTGTATGATGACATCGATGTCTTAATTTTGCGAGTATAAGATACTACACAGTTAATTTTTAATTTATTTTTATCACACCAATCCGAAGATACATTGATCAATAAGGTTGATATATAACCCCTTTCCACAATTAACTATTTGTAAATTCTGTATACGTATTTCGACAACCAAGTTGTCATCATCAGCAGATAATTTCAAAGTGTCGCACCTGGTAAAACACGGCGAAAAGATTGTACGAAAAATAAACTCCGCACGCGATCCGCATTTTTCGTACAATCTTTTCGCCGTGTTTTACCAGGTGCGACACTTTGAAATTATCTGCTGATGATGACAACTTGGTTGTCGAAATACGTATACAGAATTTACAAATAGTTAATTGTGGAAAGGGGTTATATATCAACCTTATTGATCAAGTCAATCAACCACAGGCTCCATCAAATTCAACCCGAAGATACATGACTATTACTTTACAAAATAATCATCATTATTCATTTATGTATGATTCGATAGGTAAATATAGTTTAATATTATCAAAGTAAGCTAGTACAGAATAATTGATAGGTACAAAATCATTGATAAAAGGTGGTGGTCTCAGATTCGAGCCTTGAGGCACACCAGAAGTTTAAGGAAATTGGTAAGGTAAAAGGCATAGAATATATAGTTCACTCTATTCAATACATATGAGGCAATAAGATATGATGCAGATGGGCCGAAGCCGAAAGTACTTAGTTCGTGTAGTGTATATAGTTGTGAGAATAGATATTTTTAGTTATAGATATATTTAAGTTGGCAGTAATGTGGTAAGTATAAAGTAAAGTGTTATATGTTGAACTTTCTTTTTTTCCATTATTAAATAACTAAAGCAAAGTGTATTATTATTTGTAACAAAACCTAATAATATTAACATGATAGCAGGCTGTAGTTCGATGTATTAATTTCGTTGAAGAAGATAGAAAGAGTGTTGGAAAAATATTTTTGTGAAAAATATAAAGCATAAGAAAAATGGCCATGTTAGTAAAAGCCGATGACGTCACTATCCCGATTTTTGATGGTGTAGATTACAATAAATGAAAATTACGTATACTAAAATTTTTGCAATTTAAGAAATGCAAAGTTGTTGTTGACAGGGAAATACAATCAACTGATGTGAAAGAGGACTGGGAAACAATGGATATTAAAGCCACAAATTATATTTATAGTGCAATTTCGAATAAACAATTGGAGTTAATAAGTGGACAAGAAATAGCCTTTGGAATAATAAAGAAGTTCGATGAACTATATCTAAAGGAATCAACAGCACTGCAGATGGTATGTCGCAGTAATCTAGAATGTGTGAAGTTAACAGATTATACAGATCCAACAAACTTTTTTAACGAATTTGAAAAGGCTATAAATGATCTAAAAGCAGCAGGTGCTCAAGTTACTGAAGAAGAAAAGTTAAATTATATGTTACGAGCATTGCCAGGAACATTCAGTCATATTGGTGACTTAATTGATGTGTTACCAAAGCACGAACGTACTGTTGAATATCTAAAAGGAAAGATTAAATTAAAATATATGCACAAGAAGAAAGGAAAGATTAAATTAAAATATATGCACAAGAAGAATGAAACAATTGAGAAATCAAATACATTTATGGCAAGCTCATTGACACATAAGCAGAACCGATGTTTTAAGTGCGGCAAAGAAGGACACATACAAAAGTACTGTCAAAGTTATGCAAATAATTCTGAAGGACGTTCCAGTGGTGTACAGAATCGAGGTGGTCGTGGACAACGAGCTAGGAGTCGCAGTAAATAGCGTAATAATTGTGGAAATTACCATACACATCATAGCAGAGGCCAGGGAAACTATAGTGGCGGACAATGGAGAGGAAGCGACAAGATCGAGCATCGTGAAAGCAGTAACAGTGAATGTAATAATTTTTGTGTTCAGGTAAATGTATCAGCAGCAAGTAATAAGAATTCATCTAGTACAAATATAATAAATTGGTTATTAGATGGTGGGTGTACTGATCACATTATAAATAATGATAGATATTTTGAAAATTTTGTTACTCTTAAGGAACCTGTAAATGTTAAAGTAGGAAATGGTCGTATATGGTATTATTTGCGACAAAAATTGGGCATGTAAAAGCATTTTTTTCTGTGTATGATAAACAAATACTTGTAAACCTAAACAATGTATATTTTGTAAAAGATATGTCATCAAATTTAATTAGTTACTCTAAAGTTACTGAAAGAAATAAGATTGTTTCTTATGGAAATTTTTTAAAAATTTATAATCAAAATAGTGAGTTAATAGCAACAGCAAATAAAACTAAAAATGTATATGAAATGACAAGTCACATAAAAACTAAAAATAATGACTCTTTGTATTCTCAAGCATGTGCTAATATAACATGTAATGGTAATAATGATAGAATAACTCTAAAAGAGAAGTGGCATCGCTTGTTAGGACATATAAACTTTAAGTATTTAGATATTCTGTGTAATGAAGGGTTATTAGATGGAGGTCCTGAGAAGCTGGAGTCCGATTTTCTAAAATGTGCTACATGTATTGAGAACAAAATGAAAAATGTTTGTTTCAGAAATAATGGGAATAGAGCCAAAGACCTACTACAAATAGTCCATACTGATCTAAATTTAAAACAAAAGGTTATAACAATGAAGTATATTTTCTTTCATTCATTGATGATTACAGTAAATTGGCAAAAGTTTATTGTATCAAATCAAAAAGTCAAGTGTATGATTGTTTTGTAGAATATGTATGTAAATCTGGTAGAAAATTTGACTGGGAAAACTGTAAGGGAACTGAGATGTGATAATGGCAAGGGATATTTAAATTCAAACATGTATAACTTTATTCGTAAAAAGGGAATTTATTTAAAACCGTGCCCTCCATATGTACATGAACTTAATGGAACTGCTGAATGCTTTAATTCATCGATAATGAACAAAGCCCGTTGTTTTTTAGCAGAAGCAAAAGTTGAACGGCAGTTTTGGCCAGAGTGTGTGAAGGCAGCTGCATATGTACATAACCGGTCAATAGCAAACACACTTGAACGGAAAACGCCTTATAAAATATTTTTTAAAGAAAGACCTTGTGTGAAAAATCTTCGTCTATATGGAAGTAAAGTTTTTGTTCGTACCCCAGAAGAAAGAAGGATGTCAAAATGGGATAAAAAGGCAGAAATGGGAATTCTGTTGGGATATACAGATGTTGGATATCGTATACTTTTGAATGGTAAGGTTATCATAGCTCGTCATGTAGATATTATTGAAGAAGGTGTCAAGTATATACTATTGGAAGACAATGATCAAGACAAAAGCAATATTGAAAAGGATATTGTAGATACGAAAATTAATTTAAATGAAGAAGTAAACAGTGAAGAAGACCGTGAACTTTCAGAAGAAAATTTAATCAATGAAGTAAATATCAGACAATCCACACGGCAACGAAAACCTCCTTCGAAATATGAAGATGATGTAGTATATGTAAACTATTGTGATGCAACAGCACCTAGTACTTTTGAGGAGGCAATAAATAGTGAAGAATCTGTTAGCTGGTATAGAGCGATGAAGAATGAAATGCAAAACTTAGAGAAAAATGAAACATGGGATTTAGTGACTCAGCCAGAGAACAAGAATATATTAGATGTTAAGTGAGCATATAAGCGTAAAACTGATAATACATATAAAGCTCGTCTAGTTGTAAGGGGATTTTAACAGGAGGAATCATTCATTGAAAATACATATTCTCCAGTTGCAAATATGCAAACTCTAAAATTATTATTGTCATATTGTTGCCAAAATAACTTAAAAACTGACCAGATGGATGTTGAAAGTGCATTTTTGAATAGTAAAGTAATATCTGAAGTATATATTAATCAACCAAGGTAGAAATAAAGTGTGTAAATTAAAGAAATCTTTGTATGGCTTGAAAGAAAGTCCTCGTGCATGGTATGAACATTTTAACAATTATATTACTCAGTTAGGTTTTAAAACTATATCCAAAATGCTAGCAATAAGACAAAAGCTACATGGAATGTTGTCAAGGAACTGACTGGCGCTACTAAAAAAAAAGAATTTTAACATTGATGATATAAGAAATCATGACAACGATATCGAAGTTCTATCAGCGCTGAATTGTTACTTTGCTACAGCATGTGCAGCAAATGATTACTTGGGTGCAACAGACTATTCCAACGTAAAAACGGTGTCGGAAACGTGCTACTTTTATCCCACTGATGAAAGTGAAATTATTAGCACTATAAAAAGCCTTAAAGTAACCCCCATCAACGGGACTGGATCAAGTCTCAGTGTCGCTCCTACAGTTCTGTGCATCAGAATTGGCTGCACCATTGGCATACCTGATAAACCTCTCGTTTGAGACCGGTCAATTTCCAGATGACTTGAAGCACGACGTAGTGGTACCCGTACATAAGAAAGGAGCGAAGAATAGTTTCGAAAATTATCGACTAATAGCTCTATTGTCGAACGTGTCGAAGGTTTTTGAAAGAATAGTTCTGGTCAGGATGACAAAATTCATCGAAAAACACAAAATATTAAACAACACACAAAATGGTTATATCAAAGGGCGATCAACTGCCAGAGCAATTTACCAACTTATGGAAAGAATTATAAATAATATATCTAACAAACTACCGATGGCCTGTGTGTTTATGGATCTTTCGAAGGCCTTCGATAGTGTACACCACGAAGTCTTGTTGGAAAAGTTAGAGCTGATGAGATTCAGAGGTGTGGCATCAGATTTGATCCGTTCATATTTGTGTGGCAGAATGCAGTGTGTGCAGGCGGTTGATGCGGGGGGATGCATGGTGAGGTCACGTCCGGAACCAGTTACCATGGGTGTTCCGCAGGGTTCTATTTTGGGACCTTTACTTTTTTTACTATACATAAACGATCTCCCGGACGCTACGGAATCTTTAACGGTTCTCTTCGCAGATGACACATCCACAGTCATAGACTCTGGTAATAAAGACTTGAGTATGGCCATATCAGAAAATATACAAGTGTTAGGAAAGTGGTTTGCTGCGAATAACCTACACTTAAATCCACCCAAAACCCATCTGCTGACCTTTGGTAACAGTTTACCTACAGATGTGGTGGTGGGTGATGAAGTGCTTGCCTCTAAGTATGACGCGCCATTTCTTGGCCTTAGGGATGACTCTGAGCTGTCCTGGAGACCTTACATCAACGAACTGTCTGGGAGGCTGTCTCGGTTCTGCTACTGCTTACGTGTTATTTCTCGTAACGTTGGTGTGGAGGCAGGACTGCTGTCTTACTTCGCCTATGTACATTCAAGGCTCCAGTATGGTGTGGTTTTCTGGGGCAATTCCATCGACTGGCGGAGGATATTTATCCTCCAAAAGTCATGTATTAGAGCAATTTATCGCATGAAACCAACCGAGAGTTGTGTGGGTGTGTTTCGATCTGCCACAGTACTAACAATGCCCTCAATTTATATACTCCAGTGCGCGCTGCATGTGAAAATAAACTATAATGAATTTTTTAAGAAATATGAAACGAACCATGGACATGCTACGCGAAACCTTCGTAATATGCATCTTGTGCCCCCACGAACGTATTTTACAAAAATACAAAAAATGTTGTTCACCATTGCGTAAGAATATACAACCACATACCGCTTCGGATTAAGAGCTTGCCGTTGGCCCGGTTTAAAAGTATTTTTAAGTTTTGGCTAATAGAGCAAGAATTCTACAGTGTGGAAGATTTCTTTAAAACAATTGTAGACATTGGCATATAGCATAAGTCAACTGCACGCATATACATGTATATACTTATACTTACTATCTATTTTAACTTGTGATTGTTTTTTCATTGTTATATATTTTATACTTATGACATATTCTATGTTTTTTGACATTATGGAACGTAATAAATATTATTATTATTATTATTATAAAGGAAACAATTATGATCCATGTTTATACATTAAAAGAGAACTTAATGCTGCAACATATATTTTACTATTTGTTGATGAATTGTTAATATGTGGCATAAATGAAATAAAAATAGAGGAAACTAAAGAAAAGTTAATTGATCACTTCAATATAAAAGATCTAGGGAAAATTAAAAATTATATTGGAATTAATGTTGAGTATAGTGGCAAGCAAATGAGTTTAGATCTAGAAAATTATATCCAATCTTTAGCATTAAAGTATAATATTGAATATTCAAATTATATGATACTCCAATGGAAATAAATCTTAATCTAAGACCGATAGAAATAATAAGTGCTGATGTTAAGTTTAGGAATTTAATTGGTGCACTGCTATATATTGCAACTGCTACTAGACCCGATATTTCTTTTAGTGTAAACTATCTAAGTCGTTTTCAATCAGGTTATAATGAAACGCATTTTAAGTATGCCTTAAGAATATTAAAGTATTTGTATAAAACAAAACATTTTAAGCTAACTTATACTAAGAATAAAACGGACGAACCAATGAATTGTTATGTAGATGCCGATTGGGCAGGTGACAAAAGTGATCGTAAGTCAACTTCCGGATTTGGAAATGCTGTGTATTGGCTTTCACGTAAACAAAGTTCAGTAACAAAATCTAGTACTCATGCTGAATATGTTGCTCTATCTGAAGTAGTTACTGAAATAATATTTGTAAAAGGTATTTTAGAATCATTTAATGTAAACTTTGACAAACCCATAGAAATCTATGAAGACAATTCAAGTGCACTTACAATTGCTAAACACGGAAATTTTTCAAAAAATTCGAAACATATCGAAGTGCACTACCACTTTGTAAACGAAAACTATTTAAATAACGTTATTGACATTATTGAAATTGATACTCAAAACAATATTGCTGATATATTCACTAAGAGGCACTAAACAAAGCTAAATTTGTGAATTTTAGAACATTACTAGGAGTTAATGAATAAACTGTGCAAGATATATTAAGACTAAAAGTAAAGAGGTGTGTGAGAATAGATACCTTTAGTTATAGATATATTTAAGTTGGCAGTAATAAGTATAAAGTAAAGTGTTATATGTTGAACTTCCTTTTTTCCATTATTAAATAACTAAAGCAAAATGTATTAATATTTGTAACAAAACCTAATAATATTAACAATAGTAATAGTAGTAATACTAGAAGAGCCTTTAAATTGGTAATTGATGTACAATGTTTAAAAATGCCAAATATTTTTTTCGAATAATTGTAGATTATTTAATGTCAAAATGACTGTTACTACAATAATTAAATTGAAAAACCTGGACTCTTAGAAAAGGTACTAGAAAAAATTTAAAAATCTTGTAAACAATTTCACAATGTTAAAACTAAAAAAAGGAATATAACTTTTATCTTTTATTGTTGTTTATGTATGTATATCCGTACATACACAGAAACCAACAGACTAAATAAAAGATGACTCGCATAGAAAGATAACATTATCTACTGAAATGTAACGTAGTAAAATTACGTAGTTTGTAGTAATATGATTGGATTTATATTGAATCTGAAATCCTACTATCATGTGTATAAATAAATATGTATATGTATTTTATTCGTTAATCATATTCTGCAATCTATATGGAAATTGTAAGTTCGAAATTCGAGGTCATTGCAATGTTTATTTACATTAGTGCGACTGAATATAAAACGCATGTTCCTTAAACATTAACTCTTTACTGCATAATTTTACCGTTTATTTCTCTTTACATCAAGTTAAAAGAATATGAAAGATAATCTTTTACTTACTTTATGAATGCAGTCTCATAAACAACACTGCAATAAAAGTCTTCCAAAGTAACTTGTGACTTGTAACAGTCAAAATCCTAGATCATGTTGACTGTAAATTTTCATTTTTTAATACATAAAAAACTTTATTTGATATTGAATTTATTGTTATTATTACTTAAAGGAGTTTATTTTTTGTCAAATTAGGTAGGTGTATTTGTCAATTTGACTTACATAGGATTTTTTGTTACCAGTTTTTAAGTCTAGTACAAGAAATGCAATTTAAAATCGGCACAGATAAAATTTGCCAAAATATTTCAGATTACCATCCATGAAACCACAGACAAATATATACATTACCGACCATAAATGAGATATCACACTATCGATAGAATCGCTCTGTCTTTATACCTTGGTTTCGGTAGGGACAATTGAAATAACAGTTGTGAGTTTCTGGGAAGTTTACTAATAATATCCAGATCATTATGTAAATTATATAATCATATTTGTTACTGTAAAATATTATAATTTTTTTAATCCTTTTATGACCTGTATTCGGTATTAATACTTGTCCTGAAACTATTCATTTTAAAGGGTTTTTTTTTATATTACAATATTATAATGGTTCTAAGAAACAATTTATAGTAATTTGTGGTACTACACAGATTGTTGCAATCTAAGAAAAATTCAGTATTCGTCTAGAATCTGTCCAAGTAAGTTGTAATACGAGTATTCGTGAACAAACATGCAAAATGCTAAAAAGAAAGGAATTGAACGCAGAAATTCGTAGTGCTATAATAATATAATACAAAGAAAAGTTGTCACTGCGGACAATAGCGCAAAAATTAAAATTAACATAACATGCAGTGCAGTGTGAGGTACAGTGAAAAGATTCCTAACAACGGGTGCAATGCAACCAAAAGAACGTGTCGGAAGACCAAGGATGACTATTAAACAAGAAGATTTTCAGCTAGAACTGTCATCTAAACGAAATAGACGGTTAACAGCCTCACAACTTTGCGCAGAATTAAATAAAAATCATGAAAATCCGGTGTCTCTGACTACAGTAAAAAGACGTTTATCAAAGGAGGGAGTAAAAGGGCGATTTGCTGTTCGTAAACCATTGTTACGATCACAAAACCGTAAAAACCGATTACAATGGGCCAAGGAGCACCAACATTGGAATGTGGAAATGTGGAAGCGGGTTCTGTGGACGGACGAATCCAAGTTCCAAGTGTTTGGAAGTAATCGGCGCGTTTTTGTTCGCAGACGAGTTGGCGAAAGGACGATAGCAGAATGTGTTGTGCCAACAGTTAAATACGGTCTAGGTTTCTTATTTGGGGAAAATTTTCTTTTAATGAGATTTGCATAGAATTGATGGAATTTTAAGAAATGAGGGATATTTTAACATTTTAAAGGAACACGCAATTCTGTTCGGAAATAAATTGTTAGGTGAAGGTTTTTATTTCCAACAAGATAATAACCCCAAACATAGTGCTAAACTTTGTAAGGACTATGAGAAACAAAAACTTCTTGTAAGTATGGTTTAGCCCGTACAATCGCCCGATATGGATCCTATCGAGTTCCTGTGGGATGAGCTAAACAGAAAAGTGAGAAAACACTGTCCAAAATCGCAGCAACAGCTGTGGGAACACCTTACACATGCTTAGAACAATATTCCAGTTGAAACTCTTGAAAAACTTGTGTTGAGACTACCCAAAATTTGTAAAGAAGTTACTAGGTGTAAAGGTGGATATTTTGACGAAAATCGCTTAAAAAAGTGCAATTTTTTCGTCATAGAACTAGTGATATTATTTTGTTTTATAAGGATTTACAGTTTATATTTATAGTAATTACATTTTTATTCGTATATATATATATATATATTGTTTTATCAAAAGTGTACCATTTTTTGTATTTTACCTATAGTGATCCCTCATTTATAGCCAGTAATGTATGTTAATGCATTCATTAGAAATTTTTATGTGGTCTTGTTTAAGGAAGGTCAGTGGTGACAAACCTATGTAACTTTATTCAAAGTGAATTAAAGACAATAAATAAGTAGATGTGGTTTCCGTTGATTTGGGAAAGTTTTCAAGCATACGTACTACCATGTACACTAGTGAGAAAATTCTAGTATTCCTTCAGATACGCAAAAACTTTTAAAAACGTCTTTCAGTCCAGTATATTGACTAGCAACTGAATTTTTTCATTGTTGGAAGAACAATGTAGTCTCTGTCAGTAGACTATTGCACATCTTTTGCTGGTGATTATCTCCATTTGTAGATATTGGTGACATCTTCAAATTATGATTCAACTATTTGATACATGATTTGAATTGATGTATAACGACAGTAATTTTATAACACGCTCAGATATATCTATTGGGTTGGCAACTAAGTACTTTCGGTTTTGTAGTATAAAGTAAAACACTTTTTTTTTAAACAAAGAATCGTTTTTAATCAATTATGTATTTTCCATTTTGCTCAATGACCTTTTGCCATCTTTCTTTCAGCTGCGTGATTCCGCGCTCATAAAATTTCTGGTCCTTATTAGCAAAAAACTGAACCAGGTGCGAGTGAAGGTCATCGTCATTTGTGAAAGTTTTACCATTCAAAGAATTCTGCAAACTTCGAAACAAATGGTAATCAGATGGTGCTAGATCAGGGCTGTATGGGGGATGTGGCATCACTTCCCAGCCAAGCTCCAATAGTTTCCCACGAGTTGCCAAAGATGTGTGAGGCCTTGCATTATCTTGGTGGAAAACTACACCTTTCCGATTTGACAATTCTGTGCGTTTTTCTTTGATTGCTTCATCCAGTTTTATTAATTGTTGACAGTGAACATCAGAATTGATCGTTTGGTTCCTTGAAAGCAGCTCAAAAAACACAACACCTTTGTAATCCCACCAAACTGACAGCATGATCTTTTTTGGATGCAATTCAACTTTCGATGTGGTTTGAGCTGGTTTATCGTGTTTACTCCATGATCGTTTTCGAACTATGTTACTGTACAGGACCCATTTTTCATCACCAGTGATGATTCTTTTTAAGAAAGGGTCGGTTTCATTTCGTCTAAGGTGCATATCGCAAAAGTTTATTCTTTGTGTTAAATGAATTTCTTTCAATTCGTGAGGTACCCAAATATCAAGCTTCTTAACTAGCCCAAGACATTTTAAATGTTTTTCAATTGGTTTGTGCGATACATGTAGCCTCTCCGCAACCTCTCGAACAGTTATATGACAATCCTCTTCAATTATGACTTTGATTTGGTCATCATCAACTTCAGTAGGCCGACCAGAACGTTGCTCATCTTTGAGGGAAAAATCTCCAGAACGGAATTTTTTATACCAATTCTGACACGTGCGCCCTATTAAGCAATTAGCACCATAAACTTCACATATCTTATTGTGAGCCGCAGCAGCTTTCTTTACTTTACGGAAATCAAATAGTAAAATATGTCGAGAATGTTCGTTTCTGCACTCCATTTAAAATTAACCCACAACTAATAGCTTTAATAAAAATCACGCACTACTTGCTTCTGAAGTTACGTCAATGTGACTAGTATCACGCGACAAACGGTAAAGTACAGCACTAACATACGTTATACAAAAAATAAAGCAACGCTTTCTATCAGTAAAAACCGAAAGTACTTAGTTGCCAACCCAATAGATTCAATTCTCGACATCTGAATCGGACAAGAGAAAAGGCGAACCTATTTGATTACGTATTACTTTCCACACAAATTTTGTGGATCGAAATTGCCTTTTTTCGCCTAAAAGTGAAAACCCATGAATTTTCTTGGCACAGTCTTCTTTCGAGGGACACCCCATCGAGAGAGATGATAGGAATTTCAGAAATTGTTTTGAAATTCAAGGGAATTTTATGACGTATGTAATGGCAACGTTTTTTAATCTACTCAAAGCAAGTGCGTAGTAAAAGATGTAATTAAGGTGTCATTGAATTCCTCCTCAGTACGCACTAAAAAACTTATTATTTTAGTTGTAGATTTACGCAAATTCGACAGAAAAATTATAGGAACAAGTTACCTTCAGATTAAGTATCAAGAATAAATTCGAAAATAGTGTGACGATGAAAAGTATGCTCAAAAGATCGTTGGTAAGTTACAGGTACACCTTTGTTACACCAGCGAATAGTCCTATTAATATTTAGGGACTTCCAGTATCCTCAATTGTATTTTTTCGACATTACACCTTGTACTATACATTTTTGTGTATGTAAATATATGTACAATGTAATAGATTATATTTTCATGTACCAGCTTCATTTTGGCTACCTGTATCTATATTTAGTTCTCATTGTTGTTGTCCGTATATTCGTGACAGACTACAAATATAACTTGCTATAAACTTGAAGAGTATTTAGTATTATAAGGACGTATTTCTTCTAATTGTTACCATAATGTTTCATGCAAGGCTAAGCAATATCACATTAGAGTCTTGACCGTCAAACAAAGATATTACGTCATGTTATGCATTTTCCCTATTAGCACTAGCACTCGTACACGTTTGGTTTCTGTGCAATATATGTATTTTTTCTTAACATTACAGTAAGCGTTTGAATTTTAATATTTAAAGACACAGAAGGTTAAACGGTAGACATTTTCTGCAGCAACTGCGGCGCAGACCTTGAAAGAAATAACTAGGAACTATTGGATATGCATTTGAATCATAATTAATGTTCGAATATTAAACAGAACGTAGTAATCTTTTAATGTTAGCCTATAATTATAGTAATTTCTCAAGATGTTCTGCTAATTGACTGAGATAGAGAGAAAGAAGTATTTTATCTTTTCGCTTTTTTACTCTAGTACGTAGGTTGCTTTAAAAATTTTGCGGATGATACAGAAAAAGTAAATTATTTTAACCAATTTTTTTAAATTGTTTTCCAAAATATTCCCCTTTATGATAGTACTTCTGCATTCGGTGAAACCAGTTTTCAAAACCCATTATTTTTCAGTCAGCTCAGATACGAAGTTTTCGTAGGCTTCCACAGTCGTTTCGGGGGTATTTAATTTCAATCTACGCATTTTGTCTTTTATGTAATGAATCTATCGCTTGCGGAAACCATCTTTTATTTTCTTGTCAGCGATTTAAGAAAATGTAATATGCTTTTAGACACTACAGAGCCTTTACTATTAACTTTTTCTATTAATATAAGTTAAAATTATAGCTGTCGATCCTCTGTTTTTCCCTATATGCCTTCACTTTTCCGTGGCCTAACCTGTTTGTGTCTTAAGTCGTCATGTTTGTTAGGGTCTTATTTGTTTAAATTGGCATGTCTGATGTAACTGATGTTCTAAGGCTTAGATCAAAAAATTCGTTCCCTTTCCTATTCAATTTCAAGTAGAATTTTAAATTTCAACGATATTAGTAGTAGTAGTAGTGATATCTCTTTTCTGTCTGCCATAATAAATTTGCATTTAAGAGTACATTATTAATTTATGATGTTTTATGTTTATGTTTTATTCTATAATTAAGTTTTTCTTTTTTCTTTATATGGTGATGAAGGACCATCGAAAACTAGAGTATATTGTTGGTATAGTGAATTCAAACTTGGACGGCATTCTTTGGACGATGAATTTCATGAAAGTCATCCCACGAATGTTGTTGTGTCGGAAAATATTAATGCAGTGTCTGAATTGATAATGCCAGACCGTCATGTGACATGCTGTGAGATCGAGTCATCTCTTTAGGTATTACTAACACCAGCATGCATAAGATCCTGCATGAACATTTAGCCGTTAAGAAACTATGTTCACGTTGGGTGCCACATAATTTGACAACCGCTCAAAAAAGGACTCGCGTCGATTGGTGCCAAGAAATGCACAAAAAGTACAATGGCGGTGCTTCAAAAAATATTCATAAAGTCGTCACAGGTGATAAATCTTGGATATATACGTATGAGCCCGATAATAAACAGCAGACTGTGTAGGTATTCCAAGATGAGCCAAAACCAACAAAAGTTGTTCGCGCTCAAAGCGCATCAAAACAAATGGTCGCCTATTTTTTCGGAAAAACCGGTCACGTTGTAACCACGCCTTTAGAGTATTGTAGAACGGTCACTTCCGAATGGTACACAACTATTTATTTGCCAAAACTTTTTGAAGAAATAAGGAAAACAAACCGAAAACGACAGATCATTCTCCACCATGACAATGCGAGCTCTCACAGGTCAGTTCAAACAATTGAATATTTGACCGGGCAAAACATTGAATTGATGAGCCATCCACCGTACAGACCTAATCTAGCACCTGGTGATTTCTTTTTGTTCCCACACGTGAAGAATAAACTCCGTGGTCAACAGTCATTTACGCCGAAAGAGGTAGTTGAGGCATTCAAAACTCATATTTTGGAGATACCGCCTTCACAGTGGCAGCAATGCTATTCGGATTGGTTTAAACAAATGCAAAAGGCCATTGATTTTCAAGGAGAATATTTTGAAAAGCAATGAAACTATTTTATATAATAAAAAATTTTTTTTTGTTTGCTATTCCCGAAACATAATCGTATTAGAAGATATTATATGAAAAGAAATCATTCAAAAATCTATGAAAACATTCGATCGTTCGTAAATTTTATGACCCATTAGTATTCTGGAGGTAATTAAAAGAAACACAATGCTTGTAGTTGTGTTATATTGAAAATCAGCAGTAAAACAAAAAGTATTCTTTCAGAAACACAATTAGTGTATATTTTATTGTTAAAAATTTGTTCATATTTTCTTCTCTAATAATCAATAACTCCTTTACCTTTTCGTATTAAAATTATACAAAAATCAAGTAAAAATTGTTTCTAATTTACATCTTCACATAATTCTTTATTTACCCTCTTATCAAGTCAGATAAATTTAAAATGCGTAGAATATTGATCCAGAGTAAGCGAATACGTTAAAATTATCATTTTATACAAATATATGCAATAAATGCAATGTCATATTTACTAAAGCTTTATTAAAACTACGCATTAGGTAATAAATATTGACCCTTTTGCATCAAAGATTTATAGTTAATGTAGTTATATGATACATTTATATGTATGTATGCATACATAAGTATAAATATATATACTTTTTCTTTCTCTGGAAACTTTGATAAGACCGTATTTATCAAATACAAACGTGACTCATTCTATATCTACACCTGTATAAACCCCGAGTGTATAAATAAATTTCCTTTTAAAACAAACATAACTGGTTGATTTTCAAATTGAATTTTGATCGTGTCGGATTAATACCACCTATAAGTTCTAAGGAATCGTAAATCGTCAAAACAGTAAAAGTAAAGTCAGAAATCACATCAATATTTTAGTATGGACGTGTAAACATGTATGTATTATGTGACCATATTATGTTACATCGAAGTAGTAATAACATGGGACTCTATATTCAAAAATACCTATATTTTAGTGTCATTAACTGACGTACTATAAATATCAATAGAACATTTTTATTATTATTACATGCGTGTGTATGTGTGTGTGTATGTGTGTGTGTGTGTGTGCGCGTGTGATATGAAGCTTGTATGTAAAAATACACTACTCATATCGTTTTGTATGTAAGCTACTTCAGAGACGTTGCGTAATATATTTATAAACTTGTCCAAACACGTCTGGAACTAGACGGCGAATTAAAATTATAAACACGGGCATTTGCGGAAAACATAATCGCGAAATTAAATCCGATACCACATATATGACGCATATTTTATTATAAGAACAACATACGAGATATTTTAGTATGATTTCCGCAAAAATTGATTAAATTACATAAATACGGATAGTTAGCCTCAAAATAGCAACTTTTCAGACACGTCGTGCTATACAGTATGACTAAGTAGACCTATTAAATATTAATTGCTTTTTAATTTTTTTCAGTTATATTTCAGTTCTTCTACACAGTTAGTCACGAACGTTTGCTAAAATAAAATGTTTAATATTTGGTTCAATACACATTACTTTCCCTTACGGCTACAAATTTTTTGAAAATAGATTCAACTAAATTTCCTGCAAAAATTGCATCTATCACACATATAGCAATTACGAATCAGTTAAACTCGATATTATGGAACTAAGATATTCAGAAAAGAACGAAAAAGCACATATTCAAAATGTTAGTGGAGAATACAGTTATATACAGCTCAGAAGTATGGACTGTAAAACGGAACATGCAAAACCGAATAAATGCAGTAGAAAACAGCTATTGGCGGAGAAGCTGTAGGTTCATATTACAAGATCACATAAGAACGGATAGATTTAAACAAATGCTAAATGTAGAAAAAATACTTGCAGATATTATAGGGTAAAAACAGCTCTCTTGGTATGACCATATGAGATGAATAGAGCAGATTGACTACTCAAGCCTGGCAATGAATTCTAAAGAGAAGAAGGACTGCTGCTACTGTCTGTCGCACTGAAACTGAAACTGGTTTTCAGTGCGACAGACAGTAGCAGTAGTCGTGCCCTGAAGATGTCCCATACGAGTGGGTACGTAACGTCGGCAGTTATACCAGTGACATGGTTCCAGCCCAGCAGCCCAGAAGCAGACTGACGTCAAATGTCTAAATCTATGACATTTTTGTTTGATTGTTAGCAATCTCGGCATTCATTTGTCTAGGGATTTTCTCTTTTGTAAATGTTTATATGGAATGATCACGTCCTTCCAAGACGATCATTATCTTGAATTCACGTATGATAATATTTCAATTCTGCTAGCCCCATTTTTGTTTCTGAGAACGAGGGGAGAGTATTCCAAGGATTGACTTCATCTCAATTCTTATTTTAATTGGAATATTAAACCTATGAAATAATGCACTTAATTACCACCTGACTCTAAATTTATTAATTATAAAATTTTGTAGATAAAATTGATTACAACCTGTATATTTAAATATGTATTCATGGTATTACAATACATTAATGTGAAATTTTTTTTGTAAAATTTCTGAGGTTTCCGCGTAAGTCTTTGGTTAACAGTGATATTGTAACATTTATCTATGTAGATGAAATCGATATATAGTTAAACACCGCAATACCGCAAGCCGTGGACGCACAGCTTCTCGGTTTATGTAATTCTTTACGTTTTCCGTAGTTCTGCGCACGGTTATCCAGGTCCCTTTACATGTAGAATAGCAATTTCGTGGTTAAAGTAGAGGATCGAAAAATGTAAAACAAAAAGAGGCGAATGTAAACGGAAACTAGTCGACGAAAAAGTGACATCTATGTTCATACGCTTCCTAAAGAACTTAGTTCTTAAAAGAGCGAAGGAAGTCTAGGAATTGTTGACACGACTCTTTGATAAAGATTACCAGTAGATATTAAAACAAAACATATTTAAATAGTTTGTCGTTATCTGATGTATGTCTGGCTTCTGTATTTCGTGATGGCAGCTCGTGTCATCTATTCCCCCCTCCCCCTCCCCACACCTCATCGTGGTGTTTTCTTTGTTAGGCTCCGAATTGAATGTCTCCTCTACGTTAAAAGGTGTGTTTCGACCTATATGCGTCTCTAAAAATTACATCACACTCAATCGCAGTGCTTTAGAAGAGAGAGATATTTTACCTTGCTCATTGCTGTCGTAAATACGTGATGTTAATTCATATTAGATGCACATATAGTAATTATATGTGCTCGTTAAGTTTAATTCTCTTTTTTTCTATATCGCTTGTAACAATGTTTTAGTTGCATAATATGATTAGAATTAACTGGCTCATTTTCATGCGAGAGTTTTGCGATACGCTCAATAGGAATGAATACGTAGTTAAATTTATGGAAGAAACTTGTTGGTTTTTGTTATCGTTGTCACTATAATAGAGAATTTAATCGAAGTTAAAATTTGGAGATCTTTCTATTCAAAAATTAATTTTTTTAGTGATAAGAAAATTATCAGGGTGTGGACTAAAAACGGAATAATAGCAATTTGGAATTATAATATTTAATAAACTTTAATTACATTTCAATGCCAATGTTGTGACGAGCATCGGAATTTATTTAGTTCTTTATTGCTTTGGTGTCAAAACTTACAAGCTTGTTCAGAACACGAACAATGCGAAATATTTTATGTATTTATTAAGTTACTAGCCTTCCCGTAATTGTTATAAGAAATAACAAATGAAAAAGGAATTTATGCTAGGAGAAAATTAGTCGTCCGATTACGACCGGGTATGCAATATAAAGAAAATCAAATAACGAAGCTTTATTGGTAATTCAGGAAATAGGAAAAGAAATGAATACTAGGTTTGACCAAAGCAAGAAATAAAACAAAAATATAAAATTAGAATTAACGAATACAAACAAAGAGCTTGAACAAATTAAAAAACAAATGGAAAGCAAGGAAGAGCAGTAGCAAAAACCAAGAATTATTAAATAAAATAGTGGGAATGGAAGAAAATATGGGGAAAGAGAAGAGTGGACAAAAGAAGGAACAACATAATTGTGAAAAATACGGATACGGAAACCAAAAAAATACCAGAGAAAGTTGAAGATTTCTTTAAAGATAAACTTAAACTAAAAGTCGAAATTGTGGCAGCAATAAAGAATTTTTAACAAAACGACCTTATAAAGTTAGAATTAGAGAGTACAAACAAAGAACTTAAACAAATTAAAGAAGAAATGAAAAGCGATGAAAAGCTGTAGCAAAAACGAAGAATTATTAAACAAAATAGTAGGAATGGAAGAAAATATGGGGAAAGAGAAGAGGGAAAAAAAGAAGAAATAATATAATTGTGAAAAATAGGGACAGTAAAAAAATACCAAAGAAAGTTGAAGATTTCTTTAAAGAAAAACTTAAACTAAAAGTCCAAATTGTGGAAGACTATCCAATAAAAGCAAGACGTTATACTGATAAGAGTACAAATTTGGGAAAAGATAAGAAAGAAAAAGGGAAGAGATACCAGATAAATGACAAAATATATATATATGGAAAGAACTAAGTCGAAATCCGATTCCAAAAAAACTAGCTAAAATAGTTGTACGAGAGGCTATAATGACGAACAAGGGGCTAGGAAAATAAAAATCGTAAAGGGAACAAATTTAAAATTAGCACTTAGAATATTGTAACCATGCCAAAGGCAGGTAAAATGGAGGAAAAGGTAAAAGACTTAATTAAATACAAAATAGATTTAGACAATACAGGAACATAAATGGAATAACTATGGGCAGATAAGAAAGAGGGATTACACACTTTTATACTGAGGGGTAAAAGAATAAGAGCAAACCGGCGTAGCTTTCGTTGCTATGTTCAAAATGAAAAACATCATATTTAAACCGATATCATATTAAAACCAATAAGTGGAAGACTAGCTTGTCTTGGACCTTTAGCTCTAGGTGAATATATCCATCATATTCATCATACATAAGTATATAAGCGGAACTGAAAAATCTGACGAAGAAGTCAAAGAACATATGTACAAACAAATAGAAAATTTACATCAGAACATATAGAGATATAATAATTATAGTAGAGGATTTTAATTCTAGGATCGGGAAGAAACATTGCCTCAAAACAGTAGCATGGAAGCAGGCAGCACTTGAAAGATCAAACAATGATGGTTTTAGACTATGCAATTTAGCATTTTTAACAAGTATGAAAATCGTAAGAACTAAATTTCAAGACAAAAGAGAACATAAAATAATATGGATGGCAGCAAGGTGAAAATAAACTAATCGTATCTGATCATATATTAATAAATAGTTAGAACAAAACAATTTTAACTAATGTATGGTTTTATAGAAGTGCTACTGGTGACAGTAATTATTTTATATTATTATTTAATTAATAATAGTATACAACCATGCTCAAATGTATTAGACACCTTACGAATTTATGTACATACATACATATATAGTTTATATAGTTTAGTCAAAAGAGAGGTGAGGAAAATAAAACTGTTGTGAAAATTATGTACAAAGTGTTATTTAGTAATATAGTACAATTTATCAATATTTTGTCGCTCCGCCCTTGGCCTTAATGACAGCTCGCACTCGTCGAGGCATACTTGCTACTAAATTGTAACACTCTGCCGGTGGTATTGCAGCCCATATTTCGCGAATTTTTGTTGATAATTCTGCTTTTGACAGGCATTTATGTTCCGTGATCTTAGATTTTAAGATACGCCACAAATTTTCAATGGGCGACAAATCGGGACTTTGTGGCGGCCAATCCAATACCTCTACTGTGTTTTCCTCGAACCAACGCATTACAGCTCCCGATTTGTGGCAGGGCGCATTATCTTGCTGAAAAATGTATTGTGGAATATCCTGGTCGAATAGTTTTAGCACAGACGGTTCTAATACTTCCTCCAACATGGCTAAATAGCATTGGCTATTCATCCGTCCATCGCACAAGTACATTTCTCCAACACCGTATGCAGACATACAACCCAAAATCATGATACTACCACCTCCAAATTTTACTGTGGGAATGATACATTGTGGTTCATAAGCTTCCCCTTGCCTACGCCGAACGTATAGCGTCCCAGGTAGTCGCCAAAGCTGCCAGGCAAAAGAAGAAAGTTAGCACTTAGACAGGATTAATTTTGTTTAATGTTACATGTAGACTGAATTGCATACAACGATAAGAATATTAGTCATGAAGATGTACATACATACCTCGATATTCGATTCATCAGACCAAAGAATCTTCGACCACTTCTCGATTGTCCAATTTTCATGTTGTTTGGCCCATAAATACCGCTCTTTTTATGAGCGTCAGTTAAAAGCGGTTTACGTCGCGCTTTACACCCTCGTAAACCAGCACGTTGGAGACGCCTTCTCACTGTTTGCGCAGAAACTGTTACGCGATAACGCTGTTTCAGCTCACTGGCGAGCTGTTTCGACGATTTTTTCCTATCACTGAGAGCTAGTCTTTGTAAAATTCTGTCTTCTCTAATCGAGGTATAGGGTTTTCTGCCACTTTTTGGTCACAAACGACCCACTCTCCTGATAGCGACTAATGGTTGTACGGACTGCACATCCCGAACACTTTTTTTTTGCAATTGCAGCTATTGATAACTTCTGAGAATGCAGTAGCACTATTTGGGCGCGTTCCCCTACCAACAACTCGCGTGTTTTAGTCATTTTTCTTCAACAAATAACTGACACAACGTGAAAAAATAGGATAATCTAATTGATCTCTACCACAAACTCACAAACGCACGTTACTCACACACTGCTAGAATGACACTAAATTTCTAAAATCCACAATTTCCCCATTCCACCTATTCTTTACAATAGGGGATTAACTAGGGTATTCAAAAACGCATTTCTGTAAATACCATTAACTATTTTTACGGTTAATTTCCGTCAGACTTGGATAATACCGAGAATAAGGGTTTTTACCTGGGGTGTCTAATATATCTGAGCATGGTTGTATATATTTGTCGAACAGATATAAAATTCTATTATTGAACAATACAATATTAAGTACCATGTGCAATGTTGCAAGCTTATATTCAAAATTAAGTATACATAGAATTAAATATAAATTTATAACATACTAGATTTTTGGTAATTATTTTTAATAATTACACATCATACATATGTACCCACAAGCATATAAAAAGTGAACGCACACTCATACTATACGAAAGATGTAAATGTACTGATTAAGCATGTTGGTAGAGGAGTATAGTTTATATTCACATTCGGTAAGTTGTTAAATGGTCACATATTCTGTAGATAGGCGATATAATTAGTACGTTTGCCCTTGGAGGTGGCAGACGAAAAGTGTTTGCAAGTCCAGTTGGTTGCTTTGAAACCGAAAAAAGTTTAACTTTGTTAAAACTTCTGGCCCATCAGTTGTATTGTGAAGAAGATGATAAAGAAATTTTAGGTCACTGTGGTATCTACGGAGCTCTAATTAATATGACTGTAGCCCCGAAGAGGATAGTTCCCAGACTGACGAAAGACAAGGTACTTCCAGTGCATAAATATGTGTTTTAGAAAGAGGTGGTAACACCAACGACGCATGTTCAAGTTTGGATCTAACAAAGGAAAAATAGAATGGTAATATGCTGTTAATTGATGAAAAGGACATGGTGATTCTAATTATGAAACTCAAAGTTGTTAATTCAGCCTTAAATATCTCCTTGAATAATAATTTGAAATCAAATGTGACACCCAAATCCTTAATAACATGGCATTTTTCAAGATAAGAATTGTTCAAAGTGTAATTAAAGTGAATTGAGGAACTTCTGCAAGTGAATGTGACGTATTTACATTTAGAAACGTTCAAATGAAACTTATTATCCGTGAACCATATCCGGATAGTATCCAACAGTTTTTGGAGATCAGCGCAGTCATTAATAATGTTTATTGCGTTAAATATTTTCAATTCGTCTGCTAATAATAATTTCTGACAGCTAAGAACTTCAACAAGGTCATTTATAGAAATAGAAAACAAAAGAGATCCGAGGTTTGAGCCTTGCGGAACTCCAGATGTTGACCGAAAAAGCTGAGAGTTATGATCTGTATAGATATAGAAGATGAGAAGGACTGAAATAACAAGAAAAGTGTCGGCGAAAAACCAATTTTAGCAAGCTTGTGTAGTAATATTGAGTGATCTATCCGATCAAATGCTTTAGAAAAACAAAGTACAGGTAAAAGCAAAGGAATTAAGAAATGATCTTCAACTTTTTACGTACAAAACAAAAATATTACTATAATACGAGGGAGCGTTTTTATATTCGCGGAATGGGGGACAAGGGGTGGAAATAAAAAAACCAAATTATTTTTCTTTTTCAATATATTCACCTGCAAGACGGATACATTTTTCGCATCTTTCAATTAATTTATTTATACCCTCATAAAAAAATGATTTCTCTTTATCTGCAAAATACGCCGAAACTGCCTCCTTGACTTCATCATTGGCAGTAAATTTTTTACCCCGCAGCTCTTTTTTCATTTTCGGAAACAGGTAATAATCACTCGGGGCCAGGTCTGGACTGTAGGGTGGGTGATTCACAATTTCGAAGGCCACCTTATGCAGGGCAGCTAACGCAACGCAGCTCTTGTGGACGGGCGCGTTGTCGTGCAAAAGCAGAACACCTTTTGTCAATTTTCCCCGTCTTTTCTCTTTAATGGCTTCTTTTAGTCGCTCTAATATTGAAGCGTAATATTCTCCGGTTATAGAAACACCTTTATCTTTATAATCAATCAACAATATTCCTTCCGAGTCCCAAAATACCGTTGCCATGAGTTTCCCAGCTGATTGTGACACTTTAAATTTCTTGGGAGGTGCTGTGCCCTGTTTATGCCACTGCATGGAGTCTTGTTTGGACTCAGGTTCATAATGATGAACCCAAGTTTCGTCTCCAATAACAATTCCACTCAATACACCATCTTTGTCTTCATTACAGAGGCCCAAAAATGCACGCGAACACTCTACGCACTGTTGTTTTTGCGGCGGCGTGAGCATTCTCGGCACCCATCTTGCGCTGACCTTAGACATACCGAGATGATCGTGTAGGATTTTAAAAATTGTTGTATCGGATACTCCAACCATTTCTGCGAGTTGTTTCATCTTTAGTCGAGCATCTTCGAGTACAATTTGTTCAACTTTTTGGATAAGTGCTGGCGTGGTCACCTCAATGCTCCTGCACGGCCTCGGGTCGTCTTCAAGGGATTCCCTTCCTTGTTTAAATAAACTATGCCACTTGTACACCATGGTTTTTCCTGGAAAACCAATGACATCTCATTTATTATGGTCGCGACTGATTTTCCTTGCCTGGTAAGGAACTTTATAACGGCACGATATTCGATTTTTTCCATATTTCACTTTTCACTCCCGATTATGTTACTTGGTTGACTATAGCTCAAAGACTAACTGTCTAATAACAATGAAACTTCATATTTATACTAATCATGAGTCGCTGCACAGGCCACGCCCCCAATGCGCCTACTCACCCCTCTACAACCCGCTCATTCCGCGAATATAAAAACGCTCCCTCGTACATGTATTGAATATGCCTACGACACTCTTTATATCTAATTTGCAACAAATTAAGTATAAAAATACGAATTTTAAACTCATCACCGTGAAGAGAAAAGTATGTACTTTAATATGATGCAGAATCGAGCTAATTAAACAATTTCAAATTAGCTCAAAAATTCAAATAGAACAGAATCACATTACATATGTTGTTACCGGAAACGATACTATGTTGTTGCAAACATAAAACGAAAACTAGTAAAAAGGGAGAAAAGAACGAAATAGATATGGAATATCGAACAGCTATATGACATGGACGAAAAATAAAGATATCAGAAAGGTTCAAATTTAAATGAGAAATGGAAACACGAAATAGTTAAATGAGGCAGCAAAATTACAATAAAGGTAACATCTTTTACAGTATTCAAGGTATATCTGGTCCCCAGAAAATGAAATTTCTTAATTACAACTGTATTTATCTAATCACTCAATGGTCTCTCAATACAATTACATAAAATAAATAGAAGCAGGTGATACAAGTTACACCTTGAATAATTATTCATCGCTATAAGATACGAAAATGGTAATCATTTCTTCAGGCAATCCTTGCTTATTAGATAGATAAGAACTGATAATTTTGATAGCATTTATATAAAAATGATCGATGTGTAATCCGATAGAAATTGTCCACTGCGTATTGCGATGATATTCCATATGGGAAATAAAATTAATGATTCATTGATCTTATTTTGGATGTATTTTTTGGTACGCATGTCAATTTTATTTTAAGTTAATTTTTTTAAGTAATTATTAGTTCGAATAAGTTGCAATTATATAGAGAAAGAAAAAGTGTTTTGATGTAAATTACAAAACATTTACCAATTCTTAATAGGACAGCAGCGCAGTTACTTACAGCTATGGAAACAGTTTTGATTTCCATAAACTTTCCAAGTCTCCAGCAGAAAGTAGAACAACAAAATTCAAAAAATTCTTCTAGTTACTTATAAAAATGTTAATGAACAATGTAATAATATAACGATGAAAGGGAATGTTCTAAACCTGATCAAGGAAATAGTTTTATTGCCAAAATATTTGTTTCAATACATAGGCCACTTTCAACACTACACACTTAGAATCAGAGTATTCAAACCTTTTTATTTTCTTTGTATTTTAAGAGGCCTTAAAAATAAGTCGTCATTTAAACGAAATCTATTTTCAGCTAGTTAATTTCTCCAAATTATGAAATGATCAATGGATCGGTCTATTGTCATCATGACAGTATCTTTTATTTTCCAAATTAGGTTGTTTTCAACTTGTCCAATAACGCCTTGCACATATTCCTGCGATGTTTTCATCTTCCTCAAGATAATCGATGAATAGCAGACTACGTGCATCCCAAAGGACGATAGTCATTACCTTCCCAACCAACGGAACTATTTTTGTCGTCTTCGGAATACTTGAACCAACTTCTTTTCTTTGTTTGTTGTTTTGGCTCAGATATGTAGTTATGGATCTAGGTCTCATCAACAGTTACGAGGCGATGCAGAAATTCAGAGGGATTAGATTGGAAGAACTGAAAGTATTGCCTTGAAATACACTTCTTCGCTTAGCAGTCATGATTGCTAAGCGGCACCTATCTAGTTTAGTGCTTTTTTATATGAAAATGTTTATATGAAATACATCTTACTCGCCGCCTGACACTAGATTTTTTTATATTAACAAGTAATAATACACAATGGAAAGAAATTCATCTGTATTTTTAATACAAAGGTAAAAATAAGCAAGTACAGTTACTAACAATAATAATAATCCTTCGTATGGAGGTATAAAGCATCGTTTTGACGTATAATAGCACCTCAATACCAGCCGCGTATAGTCCGAACTTGGACTTATAGAAGTATGGATTGAGTGAAAAGTTTTCGGCGTTAGGCTGAGGAAGTGCGAAAATAGTCTAAGGCATAGTAAATTTCATCGTTCAACAGAAATAAGATTTCCACTCACAGGGAAAATTATAGGCTTCAATTTTAATGCAGTATAGCTATAAATTAATCTAGTATTCAAAGATATTACATAAAATACTTTACTAAAAAACGAACAATTGCTACGATTTTTCTTTGCCGATACGTCATTAATTTTTAGTAGTATGAATCTAGTGATACCTTCTAATAAATAAGTGTTTAACAATTCTTTATATATGCAATTATTTAATTAATTAATTTAATTTTATATATGACACATGGAGTTCGATATATCTAGAAAAGTCGTACCAACTGTATGTAGATGCCTTTACTAAAATATTTGATTTTGCTGTTGGGATGCTAAGTTCTTAAGTAAACGGGTTGAATGAGTCGGAACAACAGATTTAACTGCCATATAAGAGAGGAACAATCAATTATATTATATTTCGAACTAAATGTAGCGGGAATCTAGCACTCTGGTATTAAGGGAATCTATGGAATGTCGTTCCTGAGGAAACGAATATTCTATCTTCTTACAAGATAGAAGACATTATAGTTAAATGAGAGAAATAGTTCAAGAAGCGTCTTTGCAAATTCTGCAGTTACATGTAATTTAGATACCATATAAAAGAGCCTTATAATAATCCACATTTTATATATGCAAAATAAAAGGATTTTATAATTATATCTGGCCTCAGAATAAGAAGGAGTAATTCAAATATTGCGCCAAAATAGTACATATTTTTAAAAGATCTCATTGGTTCTTGAACTGGCAGGTTAAATATGGATAAAGGAATGGCAGATATCTGCCATTTTTCATAACCTGTAAACGTTTAATTACATTTTTGCATTGTTTTATTTTAATAATATTTAATCTTAATTTTGGATAGGTTTTACATATTAATCCAAAAAGTAACGTTTGTATAATTTCTTTTCATTTATTTTTATATAATAAAGAAAAAGATTAATATTGTTGACAAACTACTACATTTACGACTGCTTATGTTTCATTTTTATGAGTTATGTGTTTCGCGTTTTAGCGGGATATTTGAATCACTCCTTATTCTGAGACAAGGTATAGAGAATTGCGAAGATGTCTACAGGATTATATAATGATACCTGGTGAGTTAATTGCTGTAAAACAAATATCAAGAATATGATTATTAAGTCATAGTAATTTATCCAGCCTGGGAATTAGAATAGGATTCAAGGCTTATGGGAACATAACTGGTTTCATGATTTTGGTATACGAAACAATCACATTTGTTAGTGTTGTATATGCTACAATAGTGCTTACGTCAACGATCAATTGTATGAGAATTGCGCAGTAATTATAAACGATTTTAAACACATATCTGATAGCGTAATTTATTTATATAGATAATAAGTAGCAATAGTCTTAGAGTAGATCCTTAAGGGACACCTAACTATGGAGTACACGGGATTGAAAACCATTGTAGAAGTAATTATATCTGTTACACAAGAAAGTAAATTATTTGTTGAAAAACAAAGAATCCAACTTGGTTAAAAGTGTAGAATGATTAATTTAATTAAACACCTTTAAGGAATTGGTATAAATTAATCTACCTGTTTTCCAGCATTTAAAGCTTCACTTTCTATACAAAAGTATGTACAGTTTACGAAAGTTAGGTAATTTTGACGGAGCCTGTGGTTAACTTAATCACAAAAGGTGATTTCCTTTCCACATTAATTTTCGTATTCTGTATACGCACACTGTTGGCTTTCAACGGTACAAATCGTGTGCGGAATTTGTTTTCGTGATATTTGTGCCTTAATTTTCTAGGTGCGACACTGTTTAATTATCTGCTGTGATCACAACTTAGTTGTCGAAATACGTATACAGAATACGAAAATTAATGTGGAAAGGGGGTTATATATCAACCTTCAGCGATTAAATTTACGAAAGTTGTTTATAATTTGAATGAGTGCTAATTTAATGGAATTTAATGAATGACAGCTGGCAGATCATATTATGGCAGAGTATAGCTAAATAGACTATATAGTCAAGTAGCTTGGTCTAGTTGAAAAATGTAGTTTACTTCATTGAAAGCCCAAAGTTTTGACCAAGAAAGCGACTAAACACTAAAAACAATGGAGAGAATATTCTATTCTCCCCTTTGGTTCATCTGGACAAGCTGTATAAGGGAAGATATTCAGGAATTGTGAATAATAGTCACGGAATTGTAGGAAAGAAGAATATTTTTAAAAAGAAAATATTTTAAAAATTGTATGACTAGTTCATTATAACACTAATTATTTATTATTTATTAAGTATTTCTCGCAACTTTCTTTGAAAGTAAATTAAGAAATAACTGTTGTAATCATCATAACAGTAAAACTACTAATTTAGGAAACAACAAATATTTGCCTACATATTTTTTTAGATTCAAATTATATATGTAGTTTGAAAATAGATAAAACTTAAATTCACAAATTTGTATTTTCAATCAATATGTAAATATTGAGTTCGCATATCTTACAAAAAAGAACGAGATACGAAACTAAAATATTTACGTAATATCTTTAACATTCAATTTAAAATTCAAGACGAAAGATGTTTTACATACAATTGCCCAAATAATTTTCAACCATAAGCTAAATATAAATATCCGGTGCACATAATTTTAATGATACTGACCATACTGACTGTAAATACGTTCCAGTGTGGACCAGTTGTTTTTTGGACGCGTCAACGGAGTGGCATTATCATCTGTTTAAAAATAAAAGGTACCATCAGCTGGAAATGATAACCAGTTTGTTTTGTTCCTGTCCTTGTCTTTCCATAGTACTACAAATACTGCTACTACGTAGTAACAATTGACGTTCGCGTTTGTGTGTATGTCTATACACTCCACAACAACTGATAGAATCACAACATTTAATATTATGTATATAATTTTCTATGCTTTGCGTCAACGGTATATTTATGGATAATAGGTTATCTTTGTTTATTCTACGAATGTAAATTCTAACTTTTGTGTTGGATTGATCGCGCTTTATGACCATGCCACTTTATTCTGAACAGTTTTAACAAAAGAAAAAGAGTAATTGACTTAGGTGTACCAAACCGATTGACTAGAATGTAGGTTATGTTTTGATGAATTTTCGTAATAATTTTGTATTCATATTTTATAGAAAAAAATTTAGACAATTCCTTTAAAATCTTCATCTTCGCGTAGTAATAATTGTTATTCTATATGTCATAATTTATTAGATAGATGTGTAGCGTCAGTGCTTGTGTGGAAGCCTAATAAAATATTTCTATGTTTATTCTGTGTAACTTTTTTGCGATACCATGTTTAATTCCAACTGAAGATAACAACTTAGTTATCGAAATATGTCTCTACTATACAAATACTGTGTATTAAGAGCTTATTATTATCTGTTCAAACATATTCAATGTTATATGACGGATATTAGAAAAAAAAAATCTATATAACCACGATGGAAACGACTAATTATATTGTCTAAAACATTCAATAGTGACATGTTTCTACTTATGGTATGTGTCAAATTTAACTCTGATTTGTCCATTTATTTTCTGCTTTACAAAATGTTTCCAAACAAAAGTCTTGTGAAATTAGAATATCGGAGTACCATCAATTTGACAAAGGAACAGAATGTTTCTAAAATTGTTTACGGACAAATAATTGCGGTGTATGGAGATGAGGCGTCATACTTTAAATTAAAATATTGATCTAAACAGTTTCGGTGGAGTCGTGAACCCATTGAAGATGGCTCACTGTCTTTTGAGACCAAGCAGGAGTTATTTTTGTTCAATAAATGTCAAATAGGATTGAAATAATCGTACTCGTACCTATGGTAATACGTTAAGAAAATTACGTGCGAATTGTTGGTTAAAAAGCTCAGGTTTACTTCAAAATGTAGTCCAGTTTCTTCACGACAAAGCGTGTGTCCATAAACCAGTCAAAGTCCATCCTGTCCTCTGTAAGTGTAAATATTCTTGAGCTGATCCACCATATAGCCCGGATCTGAGAGGAGGTCATTTTCATTGATGCCTATTTTGAAGACCATCGGAAATAAATTTGGTTGTTGCAAAGCGGGTGGCGCAAGTGCATTGAAGATTGTGTTGAAAAATGGAATTTTAAAAGTCGTAGGTCATGTTTTATTGTTAGATGGACAATAATTCTAGTTCCTCTTGAAATAACTAAATTCATAAAGAAATTAGCAACATGGTGGCATAATTAATATAATTAAAAAAGAAAATGACCAAGATTATAACATGAACAGTTCGAAATATAAAATCGAAAATATGGTAATGTAGAGCTATTCAGTAAAACCACGTATGCACGAAGATAAGACAACAGAACCATATTTAAAACAACCAAGACAAAATTATTAGAAAACGTAAGGTAACTTGCAAAAGGGAAGTTACTCATCAAAGGAAGGCCTATAATCATAAAATCGAAAGAAGGCAACACTATCATCTTTGACACCTTGTTTAGATAAATCGATCACACCTAAATTTAGAGGGCAATTGTATATAATACACAATATTCACTGTGAAAGAA